>NW_027018659.1:1108158-1218019 GCF_013076305.1 Rhopilema esculentum
AGTTCAATTTCTGTTCTTTATGAACATCCTGAAGCATATAAACGTCTTTTTGAAGTAAAAATTTTCCAAAAATTTTCATGATTTTTCTAAGCCTATAGCCTTACTTTTTCATCAAAAATTGACCACTTTAGAAAGTCATTATTTTTTAACAAAAACGACTTCTATTCCCAAACTGAGTTGAATTTCTGTTCTTTATGATCATGCTGAAGCATATAAACCTCTTTTTGAAGAAAAAATTTTCGAAAAATTTTCATGATTTTCCTAAGCCTATAGCCTTACTTTTTCATCAAAAATTGACCACTCTAGAAAGTCGTTATTTTTTAACAAAAACGACTTCTATTCCCAAACTTAGTTCAATTTCTATTCTTTTTGATCTTGCTGAAACAGATAAACCTCTTTTTTGAAGAAAAAATTTTCGAAAAATTTTCATGATTTTCCTAAGCCTATAGCCTTACTTTTTCATCAAAAATTGACCACTTTAGAAAGTCATTATTTTTTAACAAAAACGACTTCTATTCCCAAACTAAGTTCAATTTCTATTCTTTATGATCATGCTGAAGCATATAAACCTCTTTTTGCAGAAAAAATTTTCGAAAAATTTTCATGATTTTCCTAAGCCCATGGCCTTACTTTTTTATCAAAAATTGAACGCTCTAAAAAGTCATTATTTTTTAACAAAAACAACCGTTGTTCCCAAACTAAGTTCAATTTCTGTTCTTTATGAACATCCTGAAGCATATAAACGTCTTTTTGAAGTAAAAATTTTCCAAAAATTTTCATGATTTTCCTAAGCCTACAGCCTTACTTTTTTATCAAAAATTGACCACTTTAGAAAGTCATTATTTTTTAACAAAAACGACTTCTATTCCCAAACTAAGTTCAATTTCTCTTCTTTATGATCATGCTGAAGCATATAAATCTCTTCTTGACGAAAAAATTTTCGAAAAATTTTCATGATTTTCCTAAGCCTATAGCCTTACTTTTTCATCAAAAATTGACCACTTTAGAAAGTCATTAGTTTTTAACAAAAACGACTTCTATTCCCAAACTAAGTTCAATTTCTATTCTTTATCATCATGCTGAAGCATATAAACCTCTTTTTGCAGAAAAAATTTTCGAAAAATTTTCATGATTTTCCTAAGCCCATGGCCTTACTTTTTTATCAAAAATTGAACGCTCTAAAAAGTCATTATTTTTTAACAAAAACAACCGTTGTTCCCAAACTAAGTTCAATTTCTGTTCTTTATGAACATCCTGAAGCATATAAACGTCTTTTTGAAGTAAAAATTTTCCAAAAATTTTCATGATTTTCCTAAGCCTACAGCCTTACTTTTTTATCAAAAATTGACCACTTTAGAAAGTCATTATTTTTTAACAAAAACGACTTCTATTCCCAAACTAAGTTCAATTTCTCTTCTTTATGATCATGCTGAAGCATATAAATCTCTTCTTGAAGAAAAAATTTTCGAAAAATTTTCATGATTTTCCTAAGCCTATAGCCTTACTTTTTCATCAAAAATTGACCACTCTAGAAAATCGTAATTTTTGACAAAAACGACTTCTATTCCCAAACTTAGTTCAATTTCTATTCTTTTTGATCTTGCTGAAACATATAAACCTCTTTTTTGAAGAAAAAATTTTCGAAAAATTTTCATGATTTTCCTAAGCCTATAGCCTTACTTTTTCATCAAAAATTGACCACTTTAGAAAGTCATTATTTTTTAACAAAAACGACTTCTATTCCCAAACTAAGTTCAATTTCTATTCTTTATGATCATGCTGAAGCATATAAACCTCTTTTTGAAGAAAAAATTTTCGGAAAATTTTCATGATTTTCCTAAGCCTATAGCCTTACTTTTTCATCAAAAATTGACCACTTTAGAAAGTCATTATTTTTTAACAAAAACGACTTCTATTCCCAAACTAAGATCAATTTCTGTTCTTTATGATCATGCTGAAGCATATAAACCTCTTTTTTGAAGAAAAAATTTTCGAAAAATTTTCATGATTTTCCTAAGCCTATAGGCTTACTTTTTTATCAAAAATTGACCACTTTAGAAAGTCATTATTTTTTAATGAAAACGACATCTATTCCCAAACTAAGTTCAATTTCTTTTCTTAATGATCATGCTGAAGCATATAGACCTGTTTTTTGCAGAAAAAATTTTCGAAAAATTTTCATGATTTTCCTAAGCCTATAGCCTTACTTTTTTATCAAAAATTGAACGCTCTAAAAAGTCATTATTTTTTAACAAAAACAACCGTTGTTCCCAAACTTAGTTCAATTTCTGTTCTTTATGAACATCCTGAAGCATATAAACGTCTTTTTGAAGTAAAAAGTTTCCACAAATTTTCATGATTTTCCTAAGCCTACAGCCTTACTTTTTTATCAAAAATTGACCACTTTAGAAAGTCATTATTTTTTAACAAAAACGACTTCTATTCCCAAACTAAGTTCAATTTCTGTTCTTTATGATCATGCTGAAGCATATAAACCTCTTTTTTGAAGAAAAAATTTTCGAAAAATTTTCATGATCTTCCTAAGCATATAGCCTTACTTTTTCATCAAAAATTGACCACTCTAGAAAGTCGTTATTTTTTAACAAAAACAAATGTTGCTCCCAAACTAAGTTGAATTTCTGTTCTTTATGATCATGCTGAAGCATATAAACCTCTTTTTGAAGAAAAAATTTTCGGAAAATTTTCATGATTTTCCTAAGCCTATAGCCTTACTTTTTCATCAAAAATTGACCACTTTAGAAAGTCATTATTTTTTAACAAAAACGACTTCTATTCCCAAACTAAGTTGAATTTCTGTTCTTTATGATCATGCTGAAGCATATAAACCTCTTTTTGAAGAAAAAATTTTCGAAAAATTTTCATGATTTTCCTAAGCCTATAGCCTTACTTTTTCATCAAAAAATGACCACTTTAGAAAGTCATTATTTTTTAACAAAAACGACTTCTATTCCCAAACTAAGTTCAATTTCTGTTCTTTATGATCATGCTGAAGCATATAAACCTCTTTTTGAAGAAAAAATTTTCGAAAAATTTTCATGATTTTCCTAAGCCTATAGCCTTACTTTTTCATCAAAAATTGACCACTCTAGAAAGTCGTTATTTTTTAACAAAAACGACTTCTATTCCCAAACTTAGTTCAATTTCTATTCTTTTTGATCTTGCTGAAACAGATAAACCTCTTTTTTGAAGAAAAAATTTTCGAAAAATTTTCATGATTTTCCTAAGCCTATAGCCTTACTTTTTCATCAAAAATTGACCACTTTAGAAAGTCATTATTTTTTAACAAAAACGACTTCTATTCCCAAACTAAGTTCAATTTCTATTCTTTATCATCATGCTGAAGCATATAAACCTCTTTTTGCAGAAAAAATTTTCGAAAAATTTTCATGATTTTCCTAAGCCCATGGCCTTACTTTTTTATCAAAAATTGAACGCTCTAAAAAGTCATTATTT
Organism: Rhopilema esculentum; assembly: GCF_013076305.1. The sequence continues at coordinate 1,111,633 of NW_027018659.1, forward strand.
TTTAACAAAAACAACCGTTGTTCCCAAACTAAGTTCAATTTCTGTTCTTTATGAACATCCTGAAGCATATAAACGTCTTTTTGAAGTAAAAATTTTCAAAAATTTTCATGATTTTCCTAAGCCTATAGCCTTACTTTTTCATCAAAAATTGACCACTCTAGAAAGTCGTTATTTTTTAACAAAAACGACTTCTATTCCCAAACTTAGTTCAATTTCTATTCTTTTTGATCTTGCTGAAACATATAAACCTCTTTTTTGAAGAAAAAATTTTCGAAAAATTTTCATGATTTTCCTAAGCCTATAGCCTTACTTTTTTATCAAAAATTGACCAATTTAGAAAGTCATTATTTTTTAACAATAACGACTTCTATTCCCAAACTAAGTTCAATTTCTATTCTTTATGATCATGCTGAAGCATATAAACCTCTTTTTGAAGAAAAAATTTTCGGAAAATTTTCATGATTTTCCTAAGCCTATAGCCTTACTTTTTCATCAAAAATTGACCACTTTAGAAAGTCGTCATTTTTTAACGAAAACGACTTCTATTCCCAAACTAAGATCAATTCCTATTCTTTATGATCATGCTGAAGCATATAAACCTTTTTTTTGAAGAAAAAATTTTCGAAAAATTTTCATGATTTTCCTAAGCCTATAGCCTTACTTTTTTATCAAAAATTGACCAATTTAGAAAGTCATTATTTTTTAACAATAACGACTTCTATTCCCAAACTAAGTTCAATTTCTATTCTTTATGATCATGCTGAAGCATATAAACCTCTTTTTGAAGAAAAAATTTTCGGAAAATTTTCATGATTTTCCTAAGCCTATAGCCTTACTTTTTCATCAAAAATTGACCACTTTAGAAAGTCGTCATTTTCTAACGAAAACGACTTCTATTCCCAAACTAAGATCAATTCCTATTCTTTATGATCATGTTGAAGCATATAAACCTTTTTTTTGAAGAAAAAATTTTCGAAAAATTTTCATGATTTTCCTAAGCCTATAGCCTTACTTTTTTATCAAAAATTGACCAATTTAGAAAGTCATTATTTTTTAACAATAACGACTTCTATTCCCAAACTAAGTTGAACTTCTATTCTTTATGATCATGCTGAAGCATATAAACCTCTTTTTGAAGAAAAAATTTTCGGAAAATTTTCCTGATTTTCCTAAGCCTATAGCCTTACTTTTTTATCAAAAATTGACCAATCTAGAAAGTCGTCATTTTTTAACGAAAACGACTTCTATTCCCAAACTTAGTTCAATTTCTATTCTTTTTGATCTTGCTGAAACAGATAAACCTCTTTTTTGAAGAAAAAATTTTCGAAAAATTTTCATGATTTTCCTAAGCCTATAGCCTTACTTTTTCATCAAAAATTGACCACTTTAGAAAGTCATTATTTTTTAACAAAAACGACTTCTATTCCTAAACTAAGTTCAATTTCTATTCTTTATGATCATGCTGAAGCATATAAACCTCTTTTTGCAGAAAAAATTTTCGAAAAATTTTCATGATTTTCCTAAGCCCATGGCCTTACTTTTTTATCAAAAATTGAACGCTCTAAAAAGTCATTATTTTTTAACAAAAACAACCGTTGTTCCCAAACTAAGTTCAATTTCTGTTCTTTATGAACATCCTGAAGCATATAAACCTCTTTTTGAAGAAAAAATTTTCGAAAAATTTTCATGATTTTCCTAAGCCTATAGCCTTACTTTTTCATCAAAAATTGAACGCTCTAAAAAGTCATTATTTTTTAACAAAAACGACTTCTATTCCCAAACTTAAGTTCAATTTCTATTCTTTTATATCATGCTGAAACAGATAAACCTCTTTTTTGAAGAAAAAATTTTCGAAAAATTTTCATGATTTTCCTAAGCCTATAGCCTTACTTTTTCATCAAAAATTGACCACTTTAGAAAGTCGTCATTTTTTAACGAAAACGACTTCTATTCCCAAACTAAGATCAATTCCTATTCTTTATGATCATGCTGAAGCATATAAACCTTTTTTTTGAAGAAAAAATTTTCGAAAAATTTTCATGATTTTCCTAAGCCTATAGCCTTACTTTTTCATCAAAAATTGACCACTCTAGAAAGTCGTTATTTTTTAACAAAAACAAATGTTGCTCCCAAACTAAGTTGAATTTCTGTTCTTTATGATCATGCTGAAGCATATAAACCTCTTTTTGAAGAAAAAATTTTCGGAAAATTTTCATGATTTTCCTAAGCCTATAGCCTTACTTTTTCATCAAAAATTGACCACTTTAGAAAGTCATTATTTTTTAACAAAAACGACTTCTATTCCCAAACTAAGTTGAATTTCTGTTCTTTATGATCATGCTGAAGCATATAAACCTCTTTTTGAAGAAAAAATTTTCGGAAAATTTTCATGATTTTCCTAAGCCTATAGCCTTACTTTTTCATCAAAAAATGACCACTTTAGAAAGTCATTATTTTTTAACAAAAACGACTTCTATTCCCAAACTGAGTTGAATTTCTGTTCTTTATGATCATGCTGAAGCATATAAACCTCTTTTTGAAGAAAAAATTTTCGAAAAATTTTCATGATTTTCCTAAGCCTATAGCCTTACTTTTTCATCAAAAATTGACCACTCTAGAAAGTCGTTATTTTTTAACAAAAACGACTTCTATTCCCAAACTTAGTTCAATTTCTATTCTTTTTGATCTTGCTGAAACAGATAAACCTCTTTTTTGAAGAAAAAATTTTCGAAAAATTTTCATGATTTTCCTAAGCCTATAGCCTTACTTTTTCATCAAAAATTGACCACTTTAGAAAGTCATTATTTTTTAACAAAAACGACTTCTATTCCCAAACTAAGTTGAATTTCTGTTCTTTATGATCATGCTGAAGCATATAAACCTCTTTTTGCAGAAAAAATTTTCGAAAAATTTTCATGATTTTCCTAAGCCCATGGCCTTACTTTTTTATCAAAAATTGAACGCTCTAAAAAGTCATTATTTTTTAACAAAAACAACCGTTGTTCCCAAACTAAGTTCAATTTCTGTTCTTTATGAACATCCTGAAGCATATAAACGTCTTTTTGAAGTAAAAATTTTCGGAAAATTTTCATGATTTTCCTAAGCCTATAGCCTTACTTTTTCATCAAAAATTGACCACTCTAGAAAGTCGTTATTTTTTAACAAAAACGACTTCTATTCCCAAACTTAGTTCAATTTCTATTCTTTTTGATCTTGCTGAAACATATAAACCTCTTTTTTGAAGAAACAATTTTCGAAAAATTTTCATGATTTTCCTAAGCCTATAGCCTTACTTTTTTATCAAAAATTGACCAATTTAGAAAGTCATTATTTTTTAACAATAACGACTTCTATTCCCAAACTAAGTTCAATTTCTATTCTTTATGATCATGCTGAAGCATATAAACCTCTTTTTGAAGAAAAAATTTTCGGAAAATTTTCATGATTTTCCTAAGCCTATAGCCTTACTTTTTCATCAAAAATTGACCACTTTAGAAAGTCGTCATTTTTTAACGAAAACGACTTCTATTCCCAAACTAAGATCAATTCCTATTCTTTATGATCATGCTGAAGCATATAAACCTTTTTTTTGAAGAAAAAATTTTCGAAAAATTTTCATGATTTTCCTAAGCCTATAGCCTTACTTTTTTATCAAAAATTGACCAATTTAGAAAGTCATTATTTTTTAACAATAACGACTTCTATTCCCAAACTAAGTTGAACTTCTATTCTTTATGATCATGCTGAAGCATATAAACCTCTTTTTGAAGAAAAAATTTTCGGAAAATTTTCATGATTTTCCTAAGCCTATAGCCTTACTTTTTTATCAAAAATTGACCAATCTAGAAATTCGTCATTTTTTAACGAAAACGACTTCTATTCCCAAACTAATTTCAATTTCTCTTCTTAATGATCATGCTGAAGCATATAAACCTCTTATTTGAAGAAAAAATTTTCGAAAAATTTTCATGATTTTCCTAAGCCTATAGCTTTACTTTTTATCAAAAATTGAACTCTCTAAAAAGTCGTTATTTTTTTACAAAAACAAATGTTGTTCCCAAACTAAGTTCAATTTCTGTTCTTTATGAACATCCTGAAGCATATAAACGTCTTTTTGAAGTAAAAATTTTCGAAAAATTTTCATGATTTTCCTAAGCCTATAGCCTTACTTTTTCATCAAAAATTGACCACTTTAGAAAGTCATTATTTTTTAACAAAAACGACTTCTATTCCCAAACTAAGTTCAATTTCTATTCTTTATGATCATGCTGAAGCATATAAACCTCTTTTAGCAGAAAAAATTTTCGAAAAATTTTCATGATTTTCCTAAGCCCATGGCTTTACTTTTTTATCAAAAATTGAACGCTCTAAAAAGTCATTATTTTTTAACAAAAACAACCGTTGTTCCCAAACTAAGTTCAATTTCTGTTCTTTATGAACATCCTGAAGCATATAAACGTCTTTTTGAAGTAAAAATTTTCCAAAAATTTTCATGATTTTCCTAAGCCTATAGCCTTACTTTTTCATCAAAAATTGACCACTCTAGAAAGTCGTTATTTTTTAACAAAAACGACTTCTATTCCCAAACTTAGTTCAATTTCTATTCTTTTTGATCTTGCTGAAACATATAAACCTCTTTTTTGAAGAAAAAATTTTCGAAAAATTTTCATGATTTTCCTAAGCCTATAGCCTTACTTTTTTATCAAAAATTGACCAATTTAGAAAGTCATTATTTTTTAACAATAACGACTTCTATTCCCAAACTAAGTTCAATTTCTATTCTTTATGATCATGCTGAAGCATATAAACCTCTTTTTGAAGAAAAAATTTTCGGAAAATTTTCATGATTTTCCTAAGCCTATAGCCTTACTTTTTCATCAAAAATTGACCACTTTAGAAAGTCGTCATTTTCTAACGAAAACGACTTCTATTCCCAAACTAAGATCAATTCCTATTCTTTATGATCATGTTGAAGCATATAAACCTTTTTTTTGAAGAAAAAATTTTCGAAAAATTTTCATGATTTTCCTAAGCCTATAGCCTTACTTTTTTATCAAAAATTGACCAATTTAGAAAGTCATTATTTTTTAACAATAACGACTTCTATTCCCAAACTAAGTTGAACTTCTATTCTTTATGATCATGCTGAAGCATATAAACCTCTTTTTGAAGAAAAAATTTTCGGAAAATTTTCATGATTTTCCTAAGCCTATAGCCTTACTTTTTTATCAAAAATTGACCAATCTAGAAATTCGTCATTTTTTAACGAAAACGACTTCTATTCCCAAACTAATTTCAATTTCTCTTCTTAATGATCATGCTGAAGCATATAAACCTCTTATTTGAAGAAAAAATTTTCGAAAAATTTTCATGATTTTCCTAAGCCTATAGCTTTACTTTTTATCAAAAATTGAACTCTCTAAAAAGTCGTTATTTTTTTACAAAAACAAATGTTGTTCCCAAACTAAGTTCAATTTCTGTTCTTTATGAACATCCTGAAGCATATAAACGTCTTTTTGAAGTAAAAATTTTCGAAAAATTTTCATGATTTTCCTAAGCCTATAGCTTTCCTTTTTTAATCAAAAACTGACCACTCTAGAAAGTCGATATTTTTTAACAAAAACAAATGTTGTTTCCAAACTAAGTTCAATGTCTGTTCTTTATGATCATGCTGAAGCATATAAACCTGTTTTTTGAAGAAAAAATTTTCGAAAAATTTTCATGATTTTCCTAAGCCTATAGCCTTACTTTTTTATCAAAAACTGACCACTCTAGAAAGTCGATATTTTTTAACAAAAACAAATGTTTTTCCCAAACTAAGTTCAATTTCCGTTCTTTATGATTATGCTGAAGCATATAAACGTCTTTTTTCAAGTAAAAATTTTCGAAAAATTTTCGATGATTTTCTTAAGCCTTTGGCCTTATTTTTTGATCAAAAATTGACCACTCTAGAAAGTCGTTATTTTGAAACAAAAACGACTTCTATTCCGAAACTTAGTTCAATTTCTATTCTTTATGATCATGCTGAAAGATATAAACCTCTTTTTTGAAGAAAAAATTTTCGAAAAATTTTCATGATTTTTCTAAGCCTATAGCCTTACTTTTTTATCAAAAATTGACCACTTTAGAAAGTCATTATTTTTTAAGAAAAACGACTTCTTTTCCCAAACTAAGTTCAATTTCTCTTCTTAATGATCATGCTGAAGCATATAAACCTCTTATTTGAAGAAAAAATTTTCGAAAAATTTTCATGATTTTCCTAAGCCTATAGCCTTACTTTTTATCAAAAATTGAACTCTCTAAAAAGTCGTTATTTTTTTACAAAAACAAATGTTGTTCCCAAACTAAGTTCAATTTCTGTTCTTTATGAACATCCTGAAGCATATAAACGTCTTTTTGAAGTAAAAATTTTCGAAAAATTTTCATGATTTTCCTAAGCCTATAGCTTTCCTTTTTTAATCAAAAACTGACCACTCTAGAAAGTCGATATTTTTTAACAAAAACAAATGTTGTTTCCAAACTAAGTTCAATTTCTGTTCTTTATGATCATGCTGAAGCATATAAACCTGTTTTTTGAAGAAAAAATTTTCGAAAAATTTTCATGATTTTCCTAAGCCTATAGCCTTACTTTTCTATCAAAAACTGACCACTCTAGAAAGTCGATATTTTTTAACAAAAACAAATGTTTTTCCCAAACTAAGTTCAATTTCCGTTCTTTATGATTATGCTGAAGCATATAAACGTCTTTTTTCAAGTAAAAATTTTCGAAAAATTTTCGATGATTTTCTTAAGTCTTTGGCCTTATTTTTTGATCAAAAATTGACCACTCTAGAAAGTCGTTATTTTGAAACAAAAACGACTTCTATTCCGACACTTAGTTCAATTTCTGTTCTTTATGATCATGCTGAAGCATATAAACTTGTTTTTTAATTAAAAAGTTCCGAAAAATATTCATGATTTTTCTAAGCCTATAGTCTTACTTTTTAATCAAAAATCAACCAATCTAAAAAGGCGTTGTTTTCTCCAGAAAAAACGACTAACGTTTTCAAACCAAGTTCAATTTATTTTCTTTGTGATTATGCTGGAGGATTGCAGATCATGCACAAAACTGTTATTATAAGAAAGATTTTTTGAAAGTTTCAATGATTTTTCAAAGCCGGCAAATCATTTTTCTAAGCCGGCAAGTTTACTTTTTGTCAGTAGTCGGCAAATCTAAAATGTCGTTTTATCTTTAGACTAAATTGCCTACATATTTCAACAGCAAATATTACGAAAAGTTTTTCCCACGAAAAGCCTAATGAAAGTCATTTTAAAGACTCCAAAGCAAGAGAAGCAGGTGATAAGAATCAAATTGAATATGAAACTAAATACATCTTAGTATTTTTTAAAAATTTTTATTCTACATTCGACACGCTTTGTATGCAAATTCTCTTCCCAAAAGATCGGTTTTAACAGTGAAATTGCTTCGAAACTTTTCAACTTCTTTTTGGTCGAAAAGATAGTCTTAAAGGTAAAAAAAAACCAATACTGCAAAAAGATATTATCTGGAGGCGTTTTCATTTTGATTGTCTGCTTTAAAAAGCTGATTAAATGCCATTCCAACTCATCAAGTTTGGCGAGAACCTGCGTTGTTCAGTTTTCAAAATAAATTCTTGTTATCGACAGTTAATTCGGTAAAGAAGATTTAAGAATAAAATTATTCAATATTAAGCTTTGCATAGAAGTCTGGATTCAAATCACAAACTTTTCTCTACAATTGCAATTTTCTAAATTACCAAAGTAGCAATAACTTTTATTAGAAGTCTAAATTCTATATTACTTGCTACAAAGTTTTACAATTACCAGGGCATTTACTTTGATCATAGCGTGTTTGATCAACTTTAATCAAGTTACTTTTTGCAAATGCTGGTATTGTAAAGTAGTTTTTGTCATGTACGCCAGTGTTAGTCCACCCATACCAACTGGCGTGGTCCTTTAACCCCTGTGACTAGGCCAACCAATTCCATTTTCTTTCCATCAATTATTGCGATTTTATTTGCAACAGTTGCTGGCGTTCCTATGTACCGGCTCTTCAAATTACACCCTACCGATATCGGTCTTCTAACATGCTCGAAAAACATTCTTTCAACATACCTCTGAAACTTTTCTTCACTGAAAGGTTGTTGGCTTTTTGCAAGCATCAGTTTGTAATACTTCATGTATATGGCTCGATTCTTTTGTATTCTTTCCTCTGATATTTTTGCAAACTGGCCAACCCCTCCGATAGTGCTAAGAAAAAAGTTACGTAAACACTTTTTAAAAGTAATTCGGTACTTTGGGTTCCGTTCTCTTACTTTACCCAGCCCACCTGCTCCTATTTGAGTCTTTTTAATTCGAAAGCAGGACCCTCTGAGAACGGGGCCTAAAAGTTAGAATGCAGTTATCGATTACGATCATTATTCTTATAATTATCATCCCCAAACCTTAATGCAATTATAACATATTTTGCAGTGAAAATAAAACAAGTGCACACAAAGGAAATGCTAGCTATAAGGATCATGATTATCATTGAATATGGTCATTAATAATGATGATGATGATGATAATGATTACTATTCTTAAATTTGAATTGATCGCAGACATTCTCGTGGCATGTAATTTGAGACAGACCATAGTAATTTATTTTAACTATGTGTTTATGGCCCCGGGGTAGTCATAGTCTTTTGCTCCTCGGGGTATCGTCCGAGTAGTATTGTAAAGTAAATTTGTAAGTAGCGTAGCTTGTATTTATGTATTGTAACTTTTTAATGGATATAAAAAAAAATAATGATTACCAACTGAGTAATTGACAGATTGATTGCAATGAATTATTGATATTATCAATATCAAACACAATACGTACTTTATTTTGTCAATACTGCCCCTCTTGTAAGTGATCACAAGCAACTTCTGAAACATCTTTGAAGTGACGTAAGCATGATAGCCATCAGCGGTTTTCAGGAATGCAACTCTACTGGGCATAAACTTGGGAAGTGGGATGCTTCTAAGCCTCTTAATTTTTCTGGTGTCCTTCTCCATGTAGTATGTTATAATCTTTAGACGAAAGCATAGAAGATAATAGTTAGCTAAAATGTAATGAAGATTATTGCAATTAAGAGTGCATTAATCTACCTAAGTCCATGAAACAATAAATGGAGAGATACAAGATTCAAGTTGACTCTTTCACACATAGAGACTAAACTTATATATTTAAGATGCCAGCTACCGTTGAATGTAAGGAGGTTCACCCCATGTTATTTTTTGGCCACTCCCCTTACTCATTACTTTAGCGCTTTATATATCTAACAGTGTTGTTTTTCCAAAACAAATCTAAAACATGATCTACCAGTGCCCAGTTCGTTTTTATCAATTTACAAACCAGTGCATTAATCGAGCCCAGTGAGGGAAGAGTTATCTCTCCCTTTTTTTTGGCGCCACCACTGATTTTTAACTAGAAATGCCAAAAGCACAGACAACAAAGTTAAACAGCAAATATTGCTAATGTCAAAACTGCACCTCTCTAGAAAGTTCGAAAAAGAATATACCAGGCTAACGAACAGTTTGTATACATAAATATATATACAGTTCACCTTAACCACACTGTTGTACGGTTTGAAAACAGTATAAACATTCTTATACAGTAGTGTCCCGCATATAAGGAAAACATTTTTTTGATTTCAGGTCTGATATATTTCTTATAAAATGAGATATACACTTAAAATCAGAGTGATGTTTCTTATACAAAAAAGCACATTATACTTTTGATATTCTAGTCAGACACATCTCGAAATGATTGTGATGGTAATACCTTAATGAGTTGTATTTGTAATTTTTCACTTTTAGGAAAGGCTACAATTATTCCAGAAAAGTGCTTTTTGCTTAGTTTGCATTCAAAATTCTTTTTCATTTGACTAGGCTCAGTTTGATTAAATTGGAAAGCTGAAAACAAACAGTTCTTATGGTCAATAATTGTAAACCCCCACTTATCCTTTTATTCAAATAACTGACAAAATAGTAAGTTTAGAATGATAATGTTTTGTTCTATTTTTCAAATGATTAAGTTATATGATAATTTTTGAATAAGAAACAAGCATTTTTCCATACCTTCACCAGTTTCTTATCGAAGGTGTCAATTTTTTTAAAATCAGGGTCTGTGTTTCTTAAATTTGTATTCCTTATATGCGGGACACTACCGTATCATTATTATTATTATTATTATTATTATCAACAAACCTGTCTCTTGTTCAGAACGAGGACATATTTGCCATCAGGCGAAGCAAAGGGAGACCCAGTTGCTTTGTCTGTGATCGCGTCGGCGGCATGAATCACGGCGTCTCGTGTCAGATCGACGACAACCATCATTCTCTGCCTATGCCCTCTTAAAATTCCAAGACACTGTACGAAAGCGTAGTTTTTAACCGAAGAGTACGCCAAGCCGAATGTCGATTTGCAGCCATACATTGATGTATTAATAAACTTGGCATACATTTTTTTCGCTAAATCAATCTTGTGGATTCCTGGCTCATTAAAGTGGGTGACAACGCCATATTGGATATTCCGGTTGATATTCTGGCAGTTTTCAGCTTCAAAATATCCATGCATTACATCCTTGTATGAATCAGCAACCTACAATAATAATAATTTGCAGATAATCAGGGAGGGGGGAGATTTATTGGCAAAGTAGTCTCGGAAAAGAAAAAGTGAAAAAGTGAGAAAGGTTGCTGCATCACCAAATCATTTCTTCTTTAACATTTAGGACAAAACATTTTAATGATGTCCATCTCTTGGTCAACTTGCTGAAGTTCAGAGAGACAAAATTGTATTTTTTTAAGTCTTTTTGTAACTGAAATAAACGAGTTCTTTCCAAATGCCTCGTGACGTTTGAAGAAAAATGCCTTTATCCTCGCAAAAGCAGGATGGTTAACCATAAAAATTTACCGGTTTAGGAATAAACTGATGTAAAACAGACATATATCTAGTTGGGTCATTCCCACACATTAGACGAAAGCTTTCTTGAGCACCAAAATGGACCCGAGAAAACCGATTCAGGAAATCGGTTAAAAAACAACCGACCACAGTGAGTGCGAACTTTTCAAAGTCGTTAAAGGATGACATCACACAAATCTATTTTTAACATTTTCTAAACATTTTGAATTGGAATCGAAGTTGAGAGAGCATCATGATAAAAGTATGAAATCATTTAAAGGCAATCCATAGTTACTAAAGCGGCTTAACCTACCTGTCAATCAATATAAGCCAATTAGCCAATCCATAAGAGTGTGAGTGATATCACCCTCGCTGATTGGCCAATTCTTGATTGACAGTGGTTGAAGCCACTTAAGTATCTGTCGAATTCCTTTAAGATGTTCCAAATTGACTGAGATATGGCTTTCTTTTGCTCGGTATATGTAGTATAAATTCTTAATCTCAAGTACCTGTGCCTTGATGCTATGCGAAACAATCAACGAGCTGGCATTTTTGATAGTCTGTATAGCCGTTGCTCCTTCCCTGCTTCCAACAACATCCAAATAGCTGTTTTTCCAACAGTGGATCCAGACCTCATCTAGGGCAGTAATATACTTCAGCATATAAGGAAAGCCATTTGTTTGAATGCTGCTCACTGGCTTGGCTTCTTTAGCGTCCAGGACGATAACGCGGTTCCCATAACTGTCTGCCACAAACACGAATCTACCTGGAACAACAGCTGCGCCTCCCCAGCCGCAAGCGGATTTATAGCGAGGGCTTCTTGTGCAGAGAGGTTTGTCAGTGCCAGGAACAGCCATGTCATGTGGAAGTCTTTTAACGACATTCAGGTTTTTCGCATTGATAATGTCAATGCCATTGTCAGTGAGAGCGTAAAACACCTAGAAAAAAGGCCACCGCTTTCAATTGTAAACTCACCGAAACCGAAGGTTGCTTCTAGAAAAGGGGGTTTTGCATTCTTAGCAGATCAGGTTTTAATTTAACGTGCCTACAGGCACGAACGTGCCTCGTCGACCAAAATACGTGCTTGTCGGTTTGAATGGCGCGCCTCGACTTTTCATGCAGCTCGAACACTAAATGTTTCGTGGTTATGATCGCTGATATATTCCATACTGTTGCAGAAACGGCCAAATATAACGAAAACATAGGAAGACAAATCTCAAATACACTCTTTTCTTTTTATAAGGACAATTTTATAAGAACAAGACTGAGCTTCTGCAAAATGCAATTCGGAACAACGTTTTATCTCAAAAATGAGGGTTTTTGGTCATTGTGTGGGTGCTTTTTCGGCGAATATTAAAACTTGTCGGCAAATGAAGGTTGTTTCACTCACTTTGTTGGCAGCTGAACACCTCCCCAGCGCGAAAAAGCTAGCAATTACACTGCTTACACTCTATTAATATAAGCAAAATTTAAGAACAATCCAGCCTCAGATTTTCGAAAAAGAAATAAGAGCAGTCAGCCTGAACTTAAAATTACTGGTTCTTATAAAAAAGAGTGTATACAAACTGTCATTCAAAAGCACAGTTTTAGTTGAACAACGTGAATAGTTGTAAGGTTACACTGCGATACCCAACAGCAGCCTGGGCCCAAGTACCAAAGTCTAAAACAGCTTTTTGTGATGTTTTAAAACTAGAGCCGCATCTTATTCTAATCAGCAGGTCAAATTACACCAGGAAACAATGATGGCTTAGTATTTTTTACTCAGTTTTGCAAGACCTTTTTGATAAAATTATCAGATTTGAAAAATTCTAAGGTCAAAATTTTGCTGACCAGGCATGTTTCACGCTTTCTGAAACATCACTTCTTGAAACAAGACTTAAAATGATCAGTGGCCTTTACTTTCATGACTCAAACTTTAAAAATTTCGGTTAGGCAGTTTGATAGATGGTTATGCAAAATTCCCTGTTTCTTATGCAGGGTTATAAACGAAATTACGGACTTGTCGTCACATTTAGCTAAGCAGTGCTCGTCCAAAAACCGTTAAATTAATCCCTGTAGCAGATTGGGGGTATCTGTAGTTGGGATATCACCAGAAACAAACACCAAATTGTAACGTTTTGCCTAGAAAAGTGCGCACTGTGGTATTTCAAGGATTATGTATTGGGTATAATTCGATGTCTTGTGTTTACAAAGAAATTTGTGATGGATGCAAACATCAGGATGCTTAGAGCTGAGACAGTTTTATACATCGACGTTTAAAATAACTGCGAAGGTGCCTTGTCTCTCCACCTGCACAAACAGCGCCTCAAAGCTACAAAGAGATAAGAAACGAGTTCATACCCCTGATGACTCGGCTGAAGCAACCAACAAGACGGCAAAAAGAGCTACCGCGTACATCTTTAAACCTAGAAAACAAATAAAATCCAGTCAAAGCTGCAGAATAACACACACAAAGGCGAAAAATTTCACAAGAAAGATCGATTGCTGAAGTCGAAAGTTGCGCTTCAGTTCAAGCCTGACGTCAATTCCGTTTCCCTTGGCCAAAAAATTCAAACATCGAAAGCAATGACTTACCTGTTCTATCTCGGTCCAGCTTGTGAGTTTGTTTTCACGAGCTCTGAGCTGTATTTATATCAAAGTTAACAGGAAGTAAATAAAAATATCATCTAGGAAGCAAATCTTTGAATGACTAAAAACTTTTGTCCCAGAATCCTGTGGTCAGGAAGACAGCTATATGAAACCTTGCGTTCATATTTCATTGTTCGTTGCCTTGGTAAAATGTTGCCTCGTCACGTATAATGTGTCCACGGTCTTGGCGTTCTCCAACATCTCTTACTTTTTCCCAGATTGCAAAGGCATAAAAACTGAGATGATCATGAACTCAAGTTCAAAACATATATCGACCTCATAGAGCTCAAGTCTCTTAAATAAATTCTTCCTAGCTATGGGAAATAATTTATTGCTTTCCATCATAAAAATGTGTTGCTTTCCATTTTCACGTATCTGCGATGGAGTTTAGAAAGAAACCCCCGACTGCCCAAGGCAGTTTTTAGAGCGGTGTCCTCTACCCTGCCCCCTGATATGTAACTGACTTAGAATTGTTGAGGTCCTATCTTGGCGGAAAGCCATCTACTCGAATTTCCAGGAGCAGAGACACGTAAACAAGCTACAAGGATACCAGGAGTTGCTTTTTTGGAACTGAAAAAAGTTCTGCAGTGTGCGACCCTCTACTAAATCTTTGAAAATGAAAGGCGCAGTCAATGGGGGATAGTGTTGTGAAAACTGAATTCTGCATTTCACTAACATACTTGCAGTTTTTTTTCAATTGTTTCTTCTAAAGATTGCTTGGCCGGTTTCAGAATTCACATTTCGGCAACATTAAATAGCAACCCCAGTACCTGTGTCATACAGGAACCGGTGCCTGATTTTTTCGATTAGATACGGGGGCTCACAGGGGTCTTAGGGGACAAGGTTACTTTACAAAATGGTATGGGAGAACGCGGACGTTGGTTGTTTTTCATAGGAACATGTACCCCCTGGGAGACATTCATAGAAAGCACGTGCACAGCCAACATTCATGCAACAGGACAAAACACGTGATCTTCGCGAACTGTATTATTTATCTCAGACGAAAATCTTCCGGTTGATCGGAAATTTTGCAAAGCATCAACCTTATTAAGCCTTCCTTGTTCCGAAAAACAATCTCAGGTCTTCTGTAAATTTAAACTTTTATTTAATTTGGACATGTTTATCATAAAGTCCTTTTTGGTCTACAATCGTACTCTCCGGAGAAAGGTTGGACAGTAACTTGCACGGGGTGGGTTTCACAACTTCACATAATCCTTTGGACATGCGTGAAAACTGGCTTAGATCAGGGCCTTAATTCATTGAAAGCTGGAATGTAGTTTTGAATGACAAAGCAGCAGATGACAAAATATATCAAAGTTTCCTTCTCAATCAAATATAAACAGTTTTGAATGTTTACTGAATAAGAAATTTTGGTTAGAAAGGCTGAAATTTAGGCACAAGTTTGGGGGTTCAATGTCCGAAATTTGGTTCTCCTGCGAAAGGGAAAATTCTTGTCACCAACAGGCCTACATATCTGTATTCATGACCTTATGCACTCTGCAACAGACCACCTCGGCATCGCGCACTATTCTGCAGCTGCCTTAGTTACTTGTTTATATGACCCATGCTTCTATAAAATCGTGGATGAAAATAAACGTGAAACAACATGGAGACATATCATCAGAAAAAAGAGAAAATGCATTTAAAATCCATCTCGAATCTCATAAACGTGGCAATAAGTTGGCATTACTCATCGCAAGAAGAAAGCTTTCTGCAATTCTTATATACGTCTTTAAGTCTCTTTTTACAGATGTCAACAAACCTGTCTACGAGTAACTAATTTAAAAGTGTAATGGGGGTGAAAGGGAACTAGGCGTAGGCCACAAACTTTGAAAACATTTCACTTTTTACTGGAACTTCGGTACAAAGGAAGCCTTGTATTCAAGGTTTCTTCTAGAATAACACAAAAATAGTATCTTTAAATATAGAGACAAGCTCTTTGAATTGTAGATTTTGTAAGTCTAAACATGTAACGGTAGATGTGTTTATGCACAGGCAGATCTTCCACTGTTTTCCGTTTACATACTAAAAATAAAATATATCCATTTTGCAAAGATCACTTTGCAGGCAATGTCGTGACATGCTTTAAAAGGTTCGCAGGTAGCGACCAAAAACGATATAGAGAGTAGGCTAGTTTTTTTAAAAAAGTTTCAAACAATTGCCAAAGTTGGCTTGACGCTGTGAAGTACGAACGATATTATTCTAAAAGACACCAATAAAACTGTAGCAAAGAGAACGAACTCAAACCCAAATGCAAATTTAAAAAATCGACGTGAGTGTTCTTTCCCACCACGAAGCTACAACGCACGTGAAAGTAAAACAGAAGATTTGAATAAAGCTTTTGGGTTGAAAGCACCAAATAATTGTAAAGCTAAGTATAAATTAACATAAATTAGCATAAATTAACCTAAATCGTATCCTAGATCAACTGGCCACATCAGCAGTGTTACTGTCTGAGGGTTTTTTTCGCTTTCTTGATAGTTCTTCTAGACACGCCGACACGGCGGACGACGCTTCCGAAGCAGACATCGCCGATGGCACAAGCCTCGTCTCATAGGTCAGAATTACCCTGCAGAAGAAATTGAAGAAAAATTTAGAAAATGAAGCAAAAATATAATAAGAACCTTAGATCATTGTATTCCGTATTTACGAGACATTTCATCGTTCTCACCCTTGATTCTCCGATTCCCCTTAACTTCCCTTAATTAGAGACAAAAACAAGGCCAGTCTACTTACTTTCTCCCATGCGGTGAGTTACGAGCGATATTCCGGAGTATAAGCGCTGCAGTAAGGCGGACGGTTCGAGTAACCGGTGATTCGTCTTCTCTCTAAAAAACAAGGCAGAGCAAATAACATCAAAACGTAAAACATTATCTTGGGTGTGTCATCTTCAGAAATCAAAATTTCATATCAATGTAGCAGCAAGTTCAGAAATCAACAAACAAGAAAACCTGATTTCCTTCGTTCTAAGTATCCTCTAACGAGCAATAGCCGTGACTCTGCTAACACAAAACAATTCTTAACACTTTCTACAAATGACAAGTTGGTAGCCATGAAAAAGACATGATTTCAGTTAACTAATGCTATAACCCCACTGGTCGTTTTCGAGCTAAAAAGAAAACTCAACGCACGGCCATCTTAAAGGCATTACCATAAATCTGCGAATCGCCCCCTCGAAAAAGGCTCCCCCCCTCGAATAAGCCCCCAACCTAGAACTACAAATTGTCAATAAGCGCCCTCCCCCTTGAAAAAGCCCCCAATGCTGCTATAAATCTTCGAATTGGCCCCTCTCGATTTGTCGATTGTTGCTTTCTAAGGTTGCCTTTGATGTTTTATCGTATTACCACAAAAAAACATACTTTTGGTAATAATTAATTGAAATTTAATAAAGAAATTCCCACTAAAATATACGAGGTCTTTCATTGATGTCTTCTTGAAGTCTATTATAATTTTATAGGCCCCCCACGAACAAGCCCCCCTTGAATAACCCCATCAAAAAACCCCAGGGGACTAATTCGAGGATTTACGGTATGCATAGAAACAATTTCCTGTACAAAACCTATAAATCATTAGACTGCTTTCAGATCATGGAAATCCAACTCTTGAGCATCTACCCCACCCCACTCCCCTCCCCTCCCCGGTAAAACTATAATGTTCTCGAACAACTGTAGCCAACAAGCTCAGGCAACCGTACAATAGCAACTCAATCCAAAACAGTATTCACCCTTACCTCAATATCAACAACTTTTGGAAAGAGCAACTGTGGTAAGGTCACCTGCTCATCATCGTGAACGGTAGACGTATTGCAGTGAACTTGCTGTAAAAACATGAGGTAGAAAGCTGTCATTAGTCAATTTATATTAGCAGGCAATAGGATTTTTTGAATCAATAACAGGAAAGCAGAGATTTGAGAATGAGACTGCAAATGAAGACAACCTACATCGTAAAATTCTTGCTAATGGTAGGTGAATAGTTTCTGACTGTAGAATGAAATCTTACTCACGTTGAAATGACAGATCATTGATCCCCGTGGCCTCTGAACAGGTTTACACCCAGCTACTTTGCAGGCCTTCATGCTACCTTCTTGAGGGGCGTGACTGAACACCATGTGTGCAAGCAGGTCATTCGAGGTGGCAAAAGAGCTGCAAGGAAAGAAAATTGTGTAATCATTCAAACAACAGAAAATGGCCGCTGCAAAAAGTCCCATTAAATCTTACCTATGATTTCATTACCGTAAATCCACGAATTAGCCCCCTGGGGGCTTATTTATTTTTGATATTTTTGGACGGAGGCTTATTCGAATGGGGGCTTATACGGGGGGGGCTTATAAAATTATTGGGGGGGGGGGGGGGGCTTATAGAATTAAAAGACCTTGTTTATTTTAGTAGGAATTTCTTTATGAGCATTTAATTAATTACTACCAAAAGTACGAGTTTGTCGTGGTAATTCAATAAAACGCCATAGGCAACCTCAGATGGCAAAAACCGTCAAATTGAGGGGTCCAATTGGAGAATATACTGTAGCAGTGGGGGCTTATTCGAGGGGGGGGCTTATTGGAAATTTGTAGTTCTAGGGTGGGGGCTTATTCGAGGGGGGCTTATTCGAGGGGGGCTTTTTCGAGGGGGGGGGGTGGCCAATCGAGGGGCGGTATCTATCTAGAGTCATGAGAACATGATGGGAGATCAACACTTAATGATATCAATTGCAATGGCCTTCATGAACAAAGTTTCGGTTGAGCGTAGCATCAGACGCTTTAAACAGCCTTTGAATTAGTCGAAAAGAATCCAAGAAGACAAACAGCTTCATGTGACAACCCTTGATATGCGGCAGGAAACCTGTTATTTCAATTACCAAGCTTTCAACAACGAAGTATGGAACCCTTTAGTCGACAAAAATAATACAAAAAGGCACAGAAAAACAAAAAAAATTACCCTTTACAACCAGACCACTGGCACTTCCTTTCTCCTTGTCTCTCCTTGTCACTTTTGCTATGTTCCTCTGACGTGCTCAGTCTCTGATGACCTTTTGACCCCAAATCTTGCGATACTTGCTCTTTGGAATTCCGTTTTGTATCTTCGAGAACTTCACCTTCCAAATTGTTCACATTTCTATCAAGGCAATTTACATTTTTATCTTGCCCGGCAATATTTTCATTTTCAGGGATTTCCGCAATTGCTTTTTCCGTATCGCTTTGTTCTAGATCGCCAATTTTCAGTTCTTTGCTACTTTGACCTGAACCTGTCTCCTCCACAATAACCCGGCGCTGAATCCTAGATGCGTCATCAGTTTCCAAATGACCCGGCTGATCAGAAACATCTTCACTATGATTGGTGTCCATTTCTTTAATATCAACGTTTTCTTTGCAGTTATTAACATAAACTCCATTTAATTTTAGTTTTTTGCTATTTTTTATTACTGAGTCGTACTTACTGTATAAAAAATCATCCAACTTGTCATGTTCATTGTTTTTATCAATACCAATATCGTGCAGTCGCGTATTCGTTGTGTCGGCTTTTTGAATATCCTCAAGCTTCCTTTTCAGACTCGTTTTCTCATTATCCCCGTGGCTTTCTTCTGTGCAGTTTGAAAGTCCCTTACCAACCGAACTCTCACGGTCGCCATTAACAATCTTTGTCAAATCGTCGTCAGTAAACCGAATTTCAGAAACATCCATATTTTTACTAACTGCATCTGGAAATTTCGTAGAATTATCTTTAAAATTGGAAATTCCATTTACCTTACCGTTAACTATAACGTTCGTTGGATTATAACTTTCCGATAACTGAACCTCGTGTACAGAAGACTGAGGGCCCTTACCAGTCGCTCCTTCCCGTTGGCCATTTACCAATGTCGCAGCGTTTTTAAGCTCTGGGCTGGCAGTTCCGTTAGATGTAACAGTACATGGAGTTGAACTTAACCCAGAACTTAACGACCCCATAATCCCGTTAGTTATAGTTGCATTTATCTTTGACGTAGAAATTGATGACTCCTCTCCAAGGATAATGTTTTCGTTATTTACTCGCGCTAATGACGTCATCACAGTCGTATTTGACATAGCAACATTGTCTCTTTTGGTTATGCTTGGGTGTGCAGTGTTCTGGACGGGTGTTGGTGAAGACCTTACCTCTTGTGTAGACTGCAGTGTTCCTTGCGGCGGTACTGCCACCATTGGCATAGTAAACAGTACTGCTTGCCCCCCAAAGCCAGAATTCGGTAAACTCTGTGCTGCTGAACTCTGTATATTTGACGGTGCTGAAGTGGGCGGCCTGGGTAGGATTGGCGTGTTGTAAGTGATAGCGACAGACTTTTGTAAAACCTGAGCCCCTGCTTGTTTGACCGGTGTTGCTGTCTGAGGATTTAGGGCAGCCGACCCTGTCATTACCATATGAGCCGGTATCTGTGAAGTTTGTATTTGCACTGGCGTGTTGGCTGCTAACAGTCCTACTTGAGTTGTGGCAACACCTTGCATAGCCTGGTTTACTTGTGAACCATCTTCTGCTGCCTTTAATTGCGAAGGAGCGACACCCTTGGATACATCCGCGCCACTTGTTGAGGAAATGCTATTCACAGTGGCTGCCATTGGTTGGTTAACTGCTATTGCAAATGATTGCATCTGCTGAATACCTGCGACTGCGAGAGACTGTGCACCATTCCCAGGTTGCATTGCAGTTAACCCATAAGCAGCTGGTGAATTTTGCAACTGGTTGGGGAGGTTGGCAGGCATGCTTGTGGTTGACGGTTTTTTGGGTACTCGTGAGCTCTTTGGTGTCTTTGGCATATTCAGAGCCGCCGATTCGCTACTGGTATCAGGTACTGCTGCAGTAGGGTCTTTTAGTTTCTGTTCTTGTGTAAGCCTAATTTTCACTTGCTGTAAAAGTAATTGCAGTTGCTGCAGCTTTTGATAATGGGCCTGCATCTGAGCATGATGACTGCGCACACGAGTGTTTATATCATCCATCACGTTCTGGGGCAGTTTGGCCTGCTGGTTTTGCAATACTAACTGCTGCAGTTGAGCTTGTATCGCTTGTATGCTTTGCTGATGCACATGAAACTGCACAAAATGCTGCTGCATCTCCTTTTGTATACGCTCAGTAAGATTCTGGCATTGAGTAAGCGGATCAAGGTTTGAAGCTCGAATATCGGCATTGATCATGTCTCTTGCTGCTTTCATTGCCTTCTTTCGTTCATTCTTTTCTTTCGCGCTCAGTTTCTGCTGGGATTTTAGCTTCATATTACTGTCAAGGATGTTCCTTGATTGACTGTTCAACTCTGGACTAGCAGCCACTGTCAGGTTAGTAACGACCCCCTGATTCGACAACAAAGGACTCTGCGATGTTTGATTTACATTTCCCAATAAAACGTTGCTTGTCTCTTGTGGGACGGTTCCGGGTGCCGATTGGACGATTCCTGGAACTTGTAGTTGTGCTGTTCCAGTATGACTGGGAGTTAACTGCTGTACTGTAGCAACACTAGGTGTAGCATCTTTGTCGCTCGATCCAGCATTACTTTTTGGCGTTGCACTGGATGGGGGATCCTTACCTTGGCCTTGCGAGTTGACGTGCTGCTCTAGCAATCTCAGTGGTATTCCCTGGTTGGCACTAGTTACGGGTGCCATTGACTGTGGTGGAATTTGAGCTTTGGAAGGCAGGGAAGTTTGCACCAAAATGGGCCTAGGGAGCTGCTGTTGTCCCTGTAAAGGACTGGCAGTGCCATCTTGTGCTCGAAGTAGATTACCTTGAATTGATTGGGGTTTCAGCAACAGCGCTGGGCTTCCTGGCATCACGGGTATCGGACGAATTGGCATTGATTGTTCTCTACGCTGTGAAGAAACATCCGGAATCCGAGCAGAAGTTTTGGAGCCTTTGTTTTTTACGAGAAGGGGGTTTGCTCTCCTTTTGATGCCGGTGATGGTTGGATCGTCTCTGTTTGCCTCATTTGGGCGCCAGTATGGTGCAGGTATGACGAGACTGAAACAATAAACACAACGTATTGTTACTTGAACGTAGTATATAGATAATCAATTCAGGAAGTTGAGAGTTTAAAAGATCTGACAAATATAAAAAAGACCTTTTGTCGTGCATGCAATCCAAACCAAAACTAACTTTTGTCTTTAAGATATTATTTTAGAGAGATTAAGCTATTCAATGATTTAGGGAATACCTCGGAGAAAGCAAAAATTCAACAAAATCTACCTACCCAAGAATCTTGAAGAAGTTTTGAGCATTAAGAACTCCTTTTCTACCGATTTCCTTGCAAGATTCGATGTAATCAGAAAAGACCTGTGATCTTTGAATCTCGGTGCCTGGAGCAAGTTCGTAATAAGCACTTATCCTGCAACGAAGAAAATAAATATTATTGGCAGCTACTATTTATGTCAACAAGAGCATCAAAGATGGGAATTAAGCAGCATTTCTTTATTGTGTCTCTATTATTGTGTTACATTGCAACGTTTTATCTTCCAAGACACAAACAATTAATAGCTTGATGGGGACAAGTAATACAATTCTTTTAGAATTCCTTCAAGTTCTAAACTCTGGGAGGATGTGATGGTTACGTTACAACGTTTTCTAATCGAGTGTACAGGCAACCAGAGTAAAAAAACTCATTTAGAATTCCTTTAAGTTGCAAACTCGCGGAAAATGTGATGGACAAGCAAAGATCAAAGAACTCACCATCTTGCAGCAAATATTTCTGGCTCAACTTCTTCATTTTCATCTGGTTTTGGAGGTTCTTGCCGCACAGGGAGAAGAGCTGGGACAACTTGGCTTTTTGGAGAAGAACGCACTGCAAACAAGTTTTATTGATATCTGATAACCATAAATGCATAGTTATATTCATCACAATAAAAAATACTTTTAACTGTACATACATCTTACATCAAAGAAGGGTATGGCCATCATATGATAAGGTAAGATCGTAAAAAGGTTATCCTTGGCAAATAAACGAATGGGAAGATAAAAACAATAAGGATAAAGACCTTTGCGACAAGAAACACAGCTTTGAGTTTTGCTAATGAAGGACACATGGAATTACAGAATATTCTTTCGAGCTGCAAATTTAAAATAATTTTGGGCACGAAAAGAACGGAAAATTTTGGGCAAAAAATTTTGTGTCAGTTCAATTTTGCCACCAGAGTCAGTTCAACCAGGGTTTTGCAGAAAACAACCCATAAGAGTGATTACCACAAGAGTGATTACCATAAGAGTGATCACCATAAGAGTGATTACCATAAGAGTGATTACCATAAGAGTGATCACCATAAGAGTGATTACCATAAGAGTGATCACCATAAGAGTGATTACCTTGCGGAATCCCGGCTTGTTGAACTACTGGATGCATTTGGGTATAGCTCCGTTGCAGCTGCTGCACAGCTACGTTTCTTTGCAGATTCTGCTGCAGCGCAGCGTGCTTTTGGGCGTGTAACGAGTTCTTGTTTTCAACGATTCGAAAGCCAGTAATGGCTCTGTTGCCATACGATTCTGCGTGTACTGTCACCAAACATACCAAAATATCTAAATGGAAAACGAATATCTAAATAGAAAATTGATATTTGGACAAAAAAAACAAATGTTGAATATAGTTGTGTACATTGCAGGCAAGCAATTTCAAATTAAACTCCTTTCTACTGCATATCTCATATTTAAATCACTCCCAAAAAAACCTAATAAATCATCATATCAAAATCACCTTTCTAGTATTCCTTTTCGTTTCAAAAAGAATCTAGCAAATTAAGGGATCTAACAAATTAATTTTTTCTGTAGCTTTTTCTGAGTATAACAACAAATACAATCGACACAGGATTTTCAAGAGACATATAGGGTGAATCCTCTCTTTCACACCCCTGCTTGATTAACCTCTCTCTATTCTCTCTAATAAAGCCAACTTCTATCTCAGCTGTATGAAAATGACGCCCCTTTATAGCATACAAAACAATCACCTTTTTACTTACATCTTCCATTAACATGTTATAACACTTTCCTGATACACAAGGATAAACACAAAAATGAAGAACTTGAAGACGAGTATTTTATTTACCGCCACTACTTTTAAGAGCTAGAACTTTGTAACATCCGGGTGATAAATAGAAAATTTACCGAAGATCAGTGCATTTAAACTACACTTTGAAATTCACTTTCTTACCTATGCTTTTATAAACCATTACTATCGCAGTAGCTGTTGCTTCACCCAAATCAGATAAATAGTACAGTGCATCTAAGGCGTTCAGGATCAGCTAAAACAAAGATGATTGGCGATTTTGAGGCAAATTGTTGAATAGATTATCTGTTCCTTGCAAGGGGAGTTGATAATGTTAACTTTTGACTAATGATAATGTTAGAGGAGCTGAACTTCAGCTAAAACAACTCTGCCTAGATATAAGGAGACAATAAGTGTAGCACGATTTAGGCAATTTCTATGGTTTGGAAAGGGGTGATGAAAATATAATCAGAAAGATATGTTAGGAGTCGCATTCATATTTGTGGGAAATGCTTCATGGGCAAAGATTTTCACATGGACAAGATTCTCAGGATTTCAGTTGCATTTGGACTTTAAAAGGTTGATAAATCTACTTAAAGATAATTGGTATCTAAACTGCGAAGATAATTAACATTGGAGAGAGAAAAATACCTACAAAAAGTATATATATCAAAGATAAACTGTATAGGCGAAACTATCAGCTGACCAATTAGCATAGATAAGCATGGCGTGAAACAAAGCAAAAAAGAAAAAACCCAGTTGGATACCTGAATATCTGGTATTGTCAGGCATCTGATAAGTTCTTCATAAAAATAGTCAGGTATAGCCTCACTCAAAACATCTTCATTTTCTTCATGGGAGCTAAGCTTTGCGAGAATGCTGATGGCTAAATAGGATAAAATTTCATTTTAGAATCGGCATTACCGACTGCTTGGTGTGATCAAAATAAAGAAAAAGTTTGTTGTATAACTAACTGACGAGAATAAAATAGTATTGCCTTTTAATGTCTATTTGCTTCAATGACTAACAAGTTAATGAGCATTCAGATTAAGCAAATATGTTTAATTATACAAATGAACAGCTGAAGCTCGTTAAGGACTAAAGACAAACAGGCTGTCTGCAAAAAAGGGGTGTCTACGTCACTGGGAAATTATGAACATAGCATTAAAGAAAAATATAAGTCACTGAATATGAAAATAAAATTCATACTATACTTAACCTCCTTTGAAAAAGAAAAGGGCCTAATTTACCTCCAGTACTATTTAATCTTAATGAGTTCTTTTTGCTTAAAGAAACATAGAAACTTTAAGACAAGAAATATCTTTAAACAAACCTCGAACTTTTCGTTGGCGATCATTTGAAAAAAGAAAACTCTGTAGGACTCTGAGCTCTTTTTGAGTTTCATCGTCTTGAATAATGTTCAGAATAATCTGAAATGTTGTAAGATTTAATTAGCAAGTTGGAAGGAAAAAAGGAATCTTTATAATACTATGTTCTCTAAACAACAAAGTCCATATCTTAGAGAGAGCAGAAACAAAAAAGGCCACATTGTTAGCTCCAAAAGCCTTTCCAGCTAAATTACAAGACCTCTGCGCAGTTACTTGTTATTATAATACATTTGCAGGTGTCTTCACTGCATTAGTTAAAAAGATTTCATATATTTAACTGCCTTCCTGCTCTCTTTGTGCAATAAAGTACCTGTTCTCAAAACATTCTCAATAAGTTCAGCAGAATAGACTGACCTTATCAGCTAAGTTGTCCAGTGCATCGAGTGCTGTTTTTCGCAAAGACGTCAGTTTTGACCCAGCACAAAGTGTGAGAAATCTGCAAAGATAAAATTTTTTTAGATCCCTTATCGGCAACCAAAAAAATTGCACAACGTAATGTAGCTTTTATAACATATTCGGTTTCTTAAAGGGGCCTGTGCAACGTTAGTGCTTTGCGGGCGCGCAGCGCCTCGTGAAGGAAACAAGCAATCTCCTACAAACATGCAGGGGAAGCCAAACAAAGGTATTAATTGAAATTTTGAAGGCAAACAATGGGTTCTGTCGACACGCATAGCTGAGAACAATAAAAGATCAATAGATCATTATAGATCAAAATCGTCACAAAACAACAACAATAATATCACATATTGTGATGCGTACGAACGTGATGCGTGGAATATGAAGCCGCGCAGCGCAAAGTTCCCCAACAAAAGTATTGCTTGAGGAGAGAAGGAAAAGCGTCACGAAAACTTCCTGCTGCAGGGTAGCCATCTTAACTTCTGATAATCAGAAATTATTGATCACGGGGAAACAAGACATATTTGCGGTCGCAGAGCATTGACGTTGCACAGGGCCCTTTAAGGTTTCTCGAATCTAGCAATTATATAGCAAGTTTGCCAAAAAGATACTGAGACAACCTAGAGACATTAAATTGGATAACCCAAGAGAGAGGCTATCGCGTCAGGATCTGGGACAACTGTGAGAAGGCCATGATAGAAAGAGACAGTATAGGAAGAATGCAAGTGGAAGTACCAATGCAGAAGCTTTGGTGGACATTTTTACAGCATGAGAACTATACAAGCACTTCATAGTAGACAAGGAAGATCTTAGAAAACGATTGCCAAATTCTGGGGTAAAGAGAGTTTAGGAAATGATCGAAAAATCATTAAATGCAGAGCAGAACAAAGTACAGGAGACTTACAGGGCAGGCAGCAAGATCGCGGACCTTGCTGTGCAATCAGCCACTTGAAGGCTGGCAATAAAAGGCTTGATGATACAGTAAGCACCCAAAAAAACAACAAATGATAATGGCGCAAGATTTGCGAACTAACTTTGGAGCTTCAGGCTACCCAACTTAAATTGCTCGAAACTGCACGAGGATGACTTAATAAAGGTGACCGCGAGTCATAACAAAGAGAAGCATTAATAAAACAACAGGATTTGAAATTCAAGCCCGTAATGGTCTAGAAAGGTGCAAAAAATCGGCAAAGGGTAAATTATATACCTACCTTCTACAAGTGAGGTGTGAAGCAATGAACATGCAGTTCAACTCTTCATATGAAAAATTATGCAGAATCACACATATCTAGAGCAAGGAGAAAGAATCGATTATGGTCAAACATAATGGAATATTGATATTTCCAATTATACAATACATCGGGTGCGATTGGTAAATACAAAGAGGGCAAGGGAATGGATTCTGGTCAATCTAAGCGACAATTGAACAGGATCTAGTGGCGAATTTTGCACTAAAAGTACTCTGGTGGAATAACAACCCTGTAGCACTTAGAGCTTTGATAGATATCTTTAGATACCTTTAGAATAGAGCTTTGATAACTCAAAGCTTTTTTTGTTTGATTCTCCACAAGGAATGAAACGTGAAAACCACAGCGGAACGTGAAATACCTGTGTTTAATTCCTCGAGCGAATAAACAAAGTTTTTGATGCTAGCTACAAAAAGCACAAAAAATGACACGTACGATTTTGATAAAGAACAGACCTAAGCACACTGTAACTTAAATTTGATGAGGTCATATTAGCGAGCTCTGCGTTCGATCTTTGAGTTTAGAAATTCTATGAAATTCTTTAAGAAATACGGACAGGTAATTAGCCCTGGCTAAAATTTGGTTACCACAATTCCAGATAGAATGTAATCCATATAAAATATTGTCTTGGCTTCAATGAGGAGCACCACGTGACCAACCGCATTAACCAATCCGCTGGAGGCTAACTTCGTTAAAAAAACCGATACACTCGTGTTTCTAATAATGGCAAGCCTTAATACAAACTTTTGGTTCATAAATGCGGATAAGCCTAATGAAATAGGATACCTGATTAACTCTTTTTGCTTCGACCGATTCAGCCAATTTGCTTGTATTCGGGTTGAATAGATTTACTAAGTCATCAGCCGGGGCAGCTGCATTGCAACCTAGAGCAAGAAGAGTTTGGTTGGGATAGAAAAACTTTTATAAGGAAAAGGGGAAACTAAGCAGGAATGGTTTATATGTAGCAGGGCAAGAAAATGTCATCAGCTGATACAGGTGCTGAAAGAATCAGGATAGGCCATCAAGGAAGCGAGGTACTTTGATAAATGTTGATGGAGCTGGAAAAGGCATCTGGGTTTCTGATTTATGACAAAAAAGAACTCTTAAAAATAAATTTTGTCCGAATTATAAAAGTTATGAAAAATTTGCATGAGCAACGATCATTGTAAAAGAAAACTGTTATTTTTGGAAAAAAAACAAAAGTTTGAACTATCAGGAAGTTGAATTATCAGATTTTTAAACTGCATTCTACAATTGAAACAAATGTCAGCTTTCAATTCATTTTACAAAAAAAGTCCATTTGCCGTTTGGTACGACACGCATAACTAACCACATCTCGTTTGAACTAGATTCTTCAATAGTCAAACAAAAAACAGAACATAAAGATAATTTTATGAGCACGTCTCTTAAGACACACCATGGATATACACGTAAAAACTAAGTAACGATAATACAGTTAGCAAATAAATTTAGTACCAGAATGAAAATAAAATTGTTTGATTGTAAAAACTAAGTGCCTGGGTTAGTACGCAGTTTCTTAAATATTCGGGCAATTTTGCTACCAAAGTTTTTCACGTACTTCCTCAACTTTTTAGATAATGAGTTTCTTAAAGCGTGCTTTCGAGGGGCTAAAAATAGTTAGATTTGAAAGCCAGTATTTACAGAACTCATATTCAGAAATGAACTAAGTTAATGCGTTAATTCAAACCATAATAAGGGTACACATTACAGCATTAGAACTATCATTTCGTGGGATAGAGCCAGGTTTAACAAAACAATTTATTCTATGATTTTATGAAACCAGCCTTTAAAGCAAATTGTTATAAATATAAAAATCACTTACCACACATTCCATTGAAAATCTCCTTTACAGTTTTATCGTCTATTGTTTCTTTCCAAAACTGTTGAAAATATTATTTTTATGTAAAAAGCGGTATAAACGAACAAGGGGAATTAATATAAGGCAATCTTTAAAAATGAAAAGACCTAACGACAAGACATGCAAGAAGGTTGGAGCCCCAAGTTTAATTTAGCTTTTACTTGCATATAAAAAAGAATATTAATATAAGTATTATTAACAAAAGTTTTGATTCTGTACGAAAAAGTTAGAAGAGATTTACTGGGCCTTGAGAGAAAATCTTACATCACACTACCTGTGAGCAAACTCACAGAACACATACAAAAACTGTTCGCTGCTTCCAACGTACCTTATCAAAATCGCGGTCCGATTCTTGATACCATTCTTTGTATAGTTCTCGCATTGCCGTATCCCCTGGGAAGAACAAGCTTGCTGTATACAAAATTTTATTGATACAACTAAGCATTAACATAAAAATACTTTGCACACTGTTTATCTTACTAAACTAGAGAATAATGACACTTACCTTCAGAGAATATCCCCACGTGTGCAAGCATTAGATCTACGATATTGGGCGCCTGTCAAAAGACGGAAACAGTTTAAGGTTTTCTCATTTTCACGTTTACTTCCAAAACATCTTTTGCATATTCAATCATTTTCCAACAAAATAAGGGAAATTTCCAACAACCATTTTCCACTACATTTCAACTTATTCATGGAGGATAAACACTATTTCACAAGGCATAAATGCAGAAAGTCTCTTGTATCAAAGAAAGAAGCCAGTATTTTTCTAGAAAGTAGTGAGGCAGATACTGACTGGAACTAACCGATTGGCAAAAAACAAGATTGACAATCAAGATATCACGAAAAACTAAATCATTCTTGATCAAATGTCAGATAATTGATCAAATCTGTGAAACCATATGGATTAGGATGCAAAAACTGTTTGCATGACGTAGCACAAACAGTCAGAGCCAAGTTAATGACGAAATTAGTCCCCTACGCTCAAGTGATTTAAATGCAAGATGACGTCATTCAAGGACAACCATTTTAAATGTCTTTAAATAACATTAATACATCTTTAAGTTTCACTTGACGCATCACAATAAGTGATCAAACATGGCCATTCGTAAAGCATTTGTAAATGCATAAATTAACATAATTTTAATTTCATAATGCATTTAATAAAATTAAACAAAAACAACTAAATGCAGTTTGGCATAAATTTACCTAAATAATGTTAGCCGAGTACTGAAAAAACAAGGTGGATGGACCGAGCGACAATGGACGTACCTTGGCGAGATTGAAGATTGAATTCGTGACATTTGATAACAGCGTGCAAATATTCAAGGCAAAATCCACCTCGTTTGGTAAGCCACTGACCAGTGCGAACATGAGACGATCGAAATTGTTTACTTTGGGTTCTGCAAATTCAAGGTACAAAAAATCAGTTTGCTTGAAGCTAAATCAAAAAGAGGATAAAGAACTACCTGGGCGAGTAAAGCGGTTCTGCGTGGTTAGCTAATTGTCATACACGCCAGGGAGCTAGTTGGTAAAATGCTAATCATTGTTCACCGGGGGTCAGTTTAGGCACTATTGCAAATATGACTTCCAGTGAATTTCATTGAAAATGACATCACAGCAAACATGATACCTAGGCTTTTATTACAGAAACGAAGTCTCGAAAGTAAAGCCTTTTAGCTTCGTTGCCATATATCTTAGCCTTGAAATTCTGTTACGTTACAAACACTACTGAATTTTCTGATATGTTGAAAGAAAGTGAGTTAACTAAAAATTTCATAACATCACATTCCGCAAGCGATTGACACACAACGACGAATTGTTTCTTCAGGGAAAATCATTCAATAATTCCAAATTAATCTTGTTATAAATGGTTTATCCTGCGAATTATCATAATCAAAACAGATGTAATTAACAACAGTTTATGGGATTGCCACCAGACCTACAATGTAATCCGCTTCAAAAAGGTTTGAAAATCTATTTTATCGTGGGTATATTCGGCAAAGGCGTGAAGATGTTTCAGGATAAACTGCATGAAAATCTATTAAGCGTTTTGGAAAAAACTTGGGTTTCGGTGTGAGCAAATGCTAATGGAAAACAAAACAATTCAAATTCAAATATAGGCTAACGGTTTTAGAGTAGAGGATGGCTTTTTCATTAAGTGAATGAATAATTACTTACCACCAAAAGGTCCGAGTTCAACCTTTTTCATCGGTTCTAGACGAAAAAGCAACATGGAGTTAGTTTTGTTTTAATCCAATTTGCTGGTAAATTTGTTAGGGCGAATTACTTAAATTTGCAAGAATAATACCCTGAAAATGACAAATGGTAAGAAAATATGTATACATTTCAAGAAGCTCCAGGATGCTTGTAGATATACAATGTATTGCGTGCGTACACAAGTGTTTGTTTGAAGTCGGCCTGCATTGATGTGCTATCACGGTTCGAAGGGAGAGAAATGAATTGCAGAACATGGCATTTGATGTAATTATCAGCGTTATCATCGAACAAGCAGCAATCATCGAACAAGAAATGTGCCTGCATTTTAACAGTACAAAGGCAAAATGCATTTACAGTATTTACAGTACAGTATTTATATCATTTTATCCATTCATTGCAATTAATTTAAGATTTGTAAATGTAGTATAAATAGTAGGATTTAATTAGCTGTTATATTAGCTAAAAAATTTGCTTTGCCTACTGTAAATAATTTTATAATAATAATAATAATAATAATAGTACCTTGGTAATGTGTTGGTGCAAAGTTGATACTTGACTGCTGCAGAAAAAGTGAGCTGCTAGCCCGTCGAATATCGGACGAGTTGTCATCTACATCCTCACCCAAGAAATTAAGCTTCTCATACGATGCCAAGTATCTAGAAAAATTCAGTTATGAAAACGATAAAAGACAGAACAAGTGAAAACAGGTTTGCAGCTTTTAAAGAATACGACAAGCAACTGCAAACAATGAACCACTTTGCTACAGTGAAATATGAAAAACCAACAAATGACAAAATTGCAATTTATGACTCCATTTAAAGAAAATTTATTGCAATATGCTCACTAGAATTGAGAAATTTACTGCAATCTTAAAAAAAATCAAAAAACTATCTACGTACTTAAAACTGTTGAAGGTAATGACAAATTAAGCAGACATCTAATATAGGCAGCATATCATAGTAAGTCTTGAGAATAAACATTATATGCCCCCTTTAGGTTCCTCGCCCTCCCCTAAACAAAAAACATCCCCTCTAAAATGCTGTTGAGGAACTTCATTTATTCGGATATTACTAATACAAAAAACACAGCATATGCAATTTTAGAGCTCACTTAGCCTCCCCCCTCCCCGCGAAGAAAGCCCCCATCCCTTGAGTACAGCAAAAAATTATTAATGGTATTACCTTAGGTAGTATTGACGTAAGGAAAATGCGGCATTAGTACAGCTTGATGGCAAATTGAAGCACTTGGCGACGTCTCTCCATTTCTTTTCATCGGTCACCTGCAAAAACGTATTGTATGGTCACTCAAAGTTGCCACCAGCCCCTACTCGTATTCCATAACAAAAATACTCTTGTTTTTCAGCACAAACTAGCTACGTCCGTGGAAATAAGCAGTTGGCGATACTGGAGGCCATACCCCGTGCGAAAAAATCAAAACTGCCCAAGGTGCTTACAGTCTGGCATGCGAAAAGAGCCCCTATGATAGGCCCAAGCTCTTTATCCTTCTCAATTGAAAAATTTTAAGACTTCAGTCAGGATTACCTAACACTGTCCGCTATTTACAGCCCAGCTTGACGACCCGAAAGGTCCTGTTTAAAATTCCTCAAATAAATCATTTTGTCCTCAAACATCCAATTGTTCAAATACAAGCCATGTTTGTGTGATATGAAAGGGCTACTGGTCATCAAAAGCTATTAAAAGAACAAGCAGATTCTGCTGGAATCGGCCAGCACGTTCGCTTTTATCTAAAGTAATTTTGCTGTTAACAATGTAAATTAACAACCTTATCTAATGCTTATGCTTGATTTGCTATCGATGACGTCATTTTTCACTCTTCTTTTGGAGCAAGCAAAACAAGACAAAGATAAAACTAATTTTTTAAGAACGGAAAACGTGAAATCCACAATGTTTGATTTCACACAGTGAACCAGGAAGGAAAGTGGACTTTTCATAACTTAATGCACAGAAAAATCGCATTTATCAGCTAATATGATTTCTCGTTGACTTTGTTTAATATAATCATTTCCCATTAGCAGGTACCATAGCAAATACTGTGTTCATTACATTAGCGCTAGAACGAAGCCGCAGAGAACCAATCAGGAAATAACAAAGCTTTCCATGATCAATCTCAATGTTTGGTGAAATAACACTGGCATGGTAGTGGACATGGCAAAATAACTTTCTAATGCGAATCAAAATGCAATAAAATATGTTACAAATGAAGGTCTGGATGAAAAGGATATTAAAAAGATGTTCATGATGACTTTTTAATTATAAAGGAAATTGTATATACCCTATTGAGGAACATGTTTCAAGGAATTTGGTGTGTAGAAGGGCAAATGGAGTATTTTTTAATGAGGATATCAGTCTTATGCCTTAGCAAGAGAAAATATATGATTTGTTGAAGTCATTTTCAATGCCAAAATAAGAAAATTTTTCAAAAAACTTTTGATAAATGTGGCAATAAAAAAGGGGTAATCTAGTTTACTTAATCAAGACAAGTTAGTTCATTCATATCTGATCCACCAAATTTTACTTTTAAAAATATCAGAAATCTGTGATCGCTACATTTATGACAGAAGTAGAAATAAAATGTTGTTCAACCAGTTAAAACTAATGATATTTTAATATTTACTCTTGTTCTTTGTTAACATATTTTTCTAGTTCATGAAGTAAATTATCTATTTATTCTTCTCTCTTATCCTGCAGAATCAGTTAATGTAGTTCTTAGACAGTAATTTGACTGAATTTTATACAAATTCCAACCAACAATTTCAGTCCTATTTGTGCACACTATTCTAATGTTTATGCATACTCCAGAATCACTGCAAATAACTACCCTACTGAGATTTCTAGCAAACATCTGTTGCATATGGTCTTTGTAAAATTGAACTTGTAAAACACAAGGTATATGTTATAAGACTTTTTCAAATTACGATTAAACATGCTATGAAATAAATCAAACTGTAAACTGGTCGTGAAATTCTTGTATAACAGAGCCTGTTTTTATTAAATATTTAAGGATAACTGAAAATTTTCTGAATGATTTTTATTTATGATCCTAAACAAGGAACAAAAAATCTGCCATTTCAAAATGACTTGAGTATCAATATAAAATAATAAACCTTTTGTTCTTTGTTTATGGTATCTAAAGATGACTGCACATTTCAAACATCCAATGAAAAAACATGTCACATTTTCTGTAGCTTCATTGTTTGTATTTTTCAAAAGTTTAGATTGGGATTTTCCTGCTTACAGGGAAAGATGTATTTAGAGAAAAAATATGGTTTAACTGAAGTTCTGGTAACATTTTCAGAAGTTCTACAAGCCTAGAAACCTGACACAAAGATTAAAGGAAAACAACTGCCTAACTATTCATACAATAAGCATAAGTAGCCTCTAACAACTAGAAGCAAACAATTTTCTATATTAAAAACAGAGATCTTTTTTTGCCAGAATTTCCGTACACACAATCCGAAAATTGGCAGATTTTCTGTACCCTAGTTGTCTGAACAATTCTTTATTAAAAAGTTTATTTTTTCATAATCAGAGATGGACAATAAGTGACAATGAAAATGTTACATTTGAATCCAGAATCATTAAAAAATTTAAAATCAAGTTACATAGCATTTGCTTTGTTTCCTAAAAGCAGGAGATACTTAAGATAGGTTACTGTGAATTCTAGGGTTGACAACAGACCATTAAACAGTCTTAACATAGAAAATAACACTGCTTACCTTTGAACAACCACCAAGCGAAGTAACTGTCTTGTACAATAACAACAGATCTAGTTCTTTTCCACCAAAGAATGGTACCTTCTTGAACCCTGACCTAAAGAGAAAAATGGCATGTCAAATTCCTAACACAGTGCTAGGAGAAACCCATAAATCGATCTACTTTCTAAAAAATGTTATTGGATGAGTAACCAAAATAATTGATCTAAAAGGCAAATTCCTTCTGAAAAATAAGCTTATTAAGAGAAAGGCACAACGGTACACTAAAAATCAACAAAAGGAGGCTAACACTTGTTAACTTCAAATGCTGCTTCCATGGGTCTTTTGAACTATAATAATTTAATATAAGCAAGAAATATATACATTATTGAAACTATTCATTACTTTTGAACATATTTACACATAAGTGCAATTTGTTCAAGTTAAAAGGCTTCATTTATGTAAAAGGTGTCAGATAAACGTAGATCTTGGACTATACACTTTAAAATTTCCACTGAAGGTCAAGATCACATCATAATTTCATCATTTACATTGCTTCAGTGAGTATTGAAGACAAATATTATTTTGCAAAAGCTCATGAACAAATTGATGATGATGAATTAATTAGTAAATTAGCACAAACAGAAAAGAATGGAAACATAGACTTAGTGTCTATTGATTTCTGGGGCCAAAGCTCTGTAGAATACCAACAAAGAATCATTTTTTTAAGAAATCTGTGTGTAAACAGCAACATTTAACATTGATGATTCTTCTAGAAAGAAGTTTCTCTCTTTGGGGGTCACCGTCAAAGTCCAGTAAAAACAAAGTTAACCAGGTCTAGTTTGTGATTGATTTATTTGGGAGGTCTTGAAAAAGTTGGCTTATGTACTGATGGACCTATGTATAATTTTCCAGACTTGATTCTACATGGTGGAAATCAAAGTTTTGTACCGCCAAAAGATTGTTTGAAATCAAAGTTCTTCATTAGACCAGTTAGGAAAAAGTCTTTGGGAAATTAATGTCACTGTTGTTAGTAGAAATTAAACACAGGAATTATGACATCTGGTAATATTTCTGTGCCTCTTATTGTAAAGCATGCTCATTTACAGAAAATTTTAATCAATTTTGGAACTATCAACTTTAAACTCAGGATTCTCATAAAGATCTATTTCACAGCCAATGACTGTAAAAAGCATTTGAAAAGACTTTTGTGGGGAATTTTGAAATAGCAATCTATTGTGTTGATATATTTGTTTTGCTTATCACAATCTGTTTATCAGCTTGTCTGTATAACTTTTGCAAGTTTTAATTTTATCCAGTAACTTCCTGTTCTTTAGTGTTCAAGTAAATCTTCTTAAAGTTGATTAAATCCCATTTTCAGAAACAGTACTCTGAAAATAATAATGATGAAAGGAGCTTCTCATTCAACTTTGCTTTATAACTCACTTTAAAGATGAAAGGACATTAAATGGCCATCTGTATCAAGATGAATAAAATTTTTACTTTGAGTTGATGTTTCTATGTAAAGAAACCATTCATACATAAAATAAGATGTATTCCTTCAACAAATATCCCCTAATCAAACTAACAGAATATGGGGCCTTTAATTTTATCAATAACTCATGTTTTATTAACAAACAAATTTGGATAGCCCTAAGAAAAATACGATTTTACAACAATACTTTCTGAAAAATATATTCTATACTACCAAAAACTCAATGTTTAGTGTGATTAAAAACTCTTTCATTTGAATGAATGCAAATGAGATTGGCTACCAAAATGAAGTCATAATAATGCTAAAATCAGAACAAAATACATGACAACAAAATAATAACTGATAAAGCCTAAGTGAAACATTAAAAATTGTCCAGCATAAAAAACCAACCATTAACATCATTCATTTAATCGAACAGATGACATTTGGATTAAACAAATGGTTGGACCAAGGTATAATAGTTATGATGAAATATAAAAGGTGCCAAATTATACCATCTTGACTCTTGATATTCAAATTCAGCATATTTTTTCCTTGGACACTAAAAGCTTCAAGTATTTCCCTTGTCCTAGTGAATACAAGGCTACTAGTATTTCTCAAAGAAATCATTCACTCATAAACTCTTCACCCTCTTTCACTCATTCACATTCACTCACACTACACACACATTCACACTCACTCACTTATTCACTTATTCACTCACTCATTCATTCATTCATTCATTCATTCACACACACACACACTCACTCATTCATTCACTCACTCACTCACTCACTCATGCACTCATTCACTCGCTCTCCAACTTCATTTCATTAATTCTTACTTATAAGTGGAATAATCTTGCCTTAGTTGTGGCAAATTCCTGAAACATAACAGCTAAGCTGGTAAGATACAAGTTAATGTAACCTTTATGAGACTCCTTTGACCCACAACTGGGTATATAATTTCCATCTTGATCTTTTGGAACCTTATTCTGACGTTTTATACTCTGGAGAGTGTCAGACGAAAAAGCTTTTTTCAAAGCCTTAGGCTGTGAAGTGTTTGCTTTTTTCAAAGCCTTTTTCAAATCTTGTGCCATCAAAAAATTGTGCATATACATTTTGATTCACAATCATTCTAGTTAACAAATCTGTTATATGTCTTCTTGACAAAGCATTGCTTGAACAATGCTTCAATGATTGCCTGTTTCACTGTCGTTTTAGATTGTAATTTATGTTCTTTTAGATTTTTGACAAATCAATTATGTGTCACAGCAATCAAATGTTTCTCCTTCTCCTATATATAAAGTTTATATGAATATACATTTCTCTTCATAGCTTTTTCCCTTTCTTCCCATTTTTCTCATTGCATATATTATATAATGTTTGTAGAGTTTTTAAAGTTCATTTTTATCTACAAATGTGGTCATTTAATGCACCTAACTGTAAAATTTGACTTTATTGTAACTAAATCCTCATAATAATGATATATTTTAAAATAGGACACTGAGCTCTAATGTGTCCCAGTCAAAAGTGTCTAAAGTGTCAGCATTATTCCTTGTAGCTAATTGCTCCAAATCTTGATTTTTTATAAATTGCTTATATGATATAAACCATATTAAACATGTTGCTCTTTTACACAAACTTGAATTAAAATAACATCACCTATTGATTCGATAATTGACCAACAAAACAACAGTCTGCTAATCATATCAAAATTCAACAAAAAATATTTATCTTATAGTATATATTAAATATTTTATAAACTAGAAAAACCCGAAAGGTCCTCATAAATATAATTTATATTCCTTTTCATATTCCTCTCCACAAACAATGAGCTAATTGCCTAGCAAAAATAGAAATTAAGTCTAGGATAATCCTTTTTAGCATCAACAGCTTATCATCCTGTCCAAACAAAGCAAAATTCATTGAAACAGTTTCTGCTGTGAGACTGCTTTACAAATGAGACTGAATCCCATAATATAAGATTGCTGAAATTATTCTATTGATATAAAGCTAACACATATTCCTAGGCACATTTGGAACAATGAAAACAAAACATTCTTACCCTCTACTTCCGTGAAATTTTTGTAAATTTTGAATGAAGTGTTGGTAGTCACGATTGTAATTTGCTAGGTCCCTGACACTTCTCTCCATCGTCAGATATGCTATCAGCTTCCACTACCCTGTAATTTAAAGTACTTACGATTAAATTATTATATTAAAATTACGATAAACAAAACGGTCCGGGTATTTAGTTTTGCGAGTTCGACCTGATTGACAACGACAACCCAAGTGCATGCTTGGCCACGAACAAAGCAAACAATAGGCCGTTTCTTGACCAAATCTATTTAAGTTATCAGCACGACAAAGGTAGCCATCCTGAAAAGACATTCAGATAAATTCAAGCCAAACGATATGTAGTTTTGCAAAAAACCAAAATTGGCAACGAGTAAACGCCTTCTGAAGGCTACAAAACCCACTTTCATTTCGGGAAATTCCTTTTTGATCAGGAACAGCAATAACTCAGCAAGCCATTACACGAAATAAACCGCCATTCCTGAACATACAATCTTATCCATAAACATTGAACGGAAGAAAAGGAAAACATATACGTTATGAATCACTTACATGAAAGTTGATAGTTACAACAGAAGCGAGCAGAACGAAACCTTTTAATTCTTCATATCTAGGCTTCACGAAACAATATCGACGAGCCGAAGGCGACTAGACTTCATAACACCCTTGAGGAGACAGTTTTACCACCCCGAAACCCCCCTTCACAATACCAGACAAACCACACTGTTACCCTATACGATAGGAACTTTCTGCACCCATGAATGAAACTTCTAAAACCTTGATAAGGTTAGCAAATTGAACAAAGGATCGAAACAACACAACGCTAGTTTATATTCACGCAACCAAAATCGTGCGCCTACTTACAAATGTCCGAGTAAGCCGCTTTTTGTAACATAGAGTTACAAAAACCCGAGGGTGGACAGCCTGGTATCAAAGATCATTTTGACTTGAGCATTTACCACTCGTGTGTGCATTCAATCAATGCAAATAACTATATGAAGGTTTAGTGAGTTGACCTGCAAGCTATACTTCGCTATTTGCCTTTTCTGTCATCCTCTTCAAGGAGGTCTACTGTTATTTTGTTCAACCATTGACAAACTTCATAAAAATATCATGTCCATTTTGACCAAGTAACCCCACTAGGGCGTATAGATCATAATCATAATTTACCCCCAATCCCGTCTTCTGCGATAGCCTCGTAGAAAGTTATTCTTATCATCAAAACAAATTGACTGCGAAAACAAGTCACAGTCATTCTTTCTTATTATCAAAAGCAAATTTCAAATAATTTGTAACTGTCCGACCCGCAACTTTCAAAGTTTATAAAAATAAGCAAAAAGAAATGCGTATTCACGACCTAAACTAAGATAATCAAAACTGAAATAACTTCTTGATGTAAAAATATAAAATAGCTGTTTCCAACTATAATGTTACAGAGTGGCTATCTACTGATTTTAAAAGATAGCACAAACAATTAGTCTTTAGCTTCCCTGAAAAGATGCACGACAGTTGGTTCTTTAATCTTGAATGAAATATTTTATTCATAAATTCATTTTGAATGGTGTTTCACCGAGTAACAACTCATATGAAACCTAACGTGATAATAAATTCGTTGCTACAATGCTAACAAAAACAGACATCTACACCTAAGTGTAAAAAATAAAGTGACTGCCGACCGGCCGAAAAAAGGCCTAAAAAATTATTGGCTGTGTACAAATTCAAATTTAAGATTAAAATGAAAGAAAATCTTCAAAATTTGGGTACTAGAGAAGAAACTGTAAACAATAAACTAGCGCGCACATCTTTGAAAAATATGACATTCAGCACAAAGCGAGGACATCAAACAGGTGACAAAGATAGTTACGTGTGAGATTGGATCCCTTTCTCCGGCTAATAGTGAGCAGAAACCCAACGAAGACCTCAATAAACAATTTATCAGTCATTTACACAACTTTCCGTTGATGCCGTCTGTCGAAATTTCGCTGAAATCTTGTGTTTTTCCTCGATCTAAGTAACGCGGTTATCCAACATTCAGGTTCAGAAACGGCTGCATCTTCTCCTGCATTGACGAATTCTCTTCACGCATCACAGCCACCATCGATTATCGGAAGGAGACTTCAGAATCAGACGCCAGAAATATTCTTTTTATTCCAGCTTTACAGCTAGGACATATAGCAAATAGCCTTTTAACTACTTGTTTTCAACCATAATCATTACCGTGAAACAGAAAATGGTGGCTATTTTGATTATTTGCTGTCCCTTTGATAATTATTTTAAAGTATTGTATCATCCGATTAGATCAAAATGTATTTTCTCCTATGTTCGCTTTGTAGATAACGTTAAGTGTCAATCAAAGGACCTGTTGCTGCGCAGCAGCGAAGTTTCGTGACCGTAACACGAACAATTTTCCGAACGGGAAGCGAATTTTTATTATATAGGTTAAAAAATATAAATAAAAAGGCTTTTATGACAGTTTGACTGTAAATTTTGCTTCACATTCATCAACAATTACCTCGAAAGCGCATATGGTTTAGTAGCATTTTTAAATGTAGCAAACAAAACAAGATGAGTCTGTTGTTGATCACGTAATTTTGAACAGGTTAACTTCGCGTCAGCATAGGCGCATTTCTTAGAATTTCATACACCCCAAGGAAAACCCAGCTACGAACCGCAAGCGAGATGGGTCGCGGGATCAAAGTAACTTATTACGCCTCGCGGTGAAATTTAACTTCTGCAACGCTTTTTGAGTTGATTAAGCTCGATGTAGCCCGAGTGATGGTGCTTCTCGCAGACAGTGAAAAGCAGTCGAATTTTCTATTTCAATCCATAAAATTGGCTTGCTGTGTTTTTAGGAAGTCTTTTCAGTATCAAACTCAATTCAGTACATAAAACATCACGTTAGAATTTTTTCTATTTTCATATCAATATCAAATGGACTACTTATAAACATCTCCAAATATGCTTTTATCTCTGTTTACAAATTTTCACTTTTGCAACCAAAGCATTCTAGAATCTTGATTACTCGAAATAAATACAGTTAATCCAAGCATTATTGAAAATGAAAAAATCAAGTACGATACATAAATCAAGAAAATGGAGCAAATAAGGACTGTTGATGTCATATAATATGAACAGTGTGTAAATCATTTGTCTAAGAAGAAAAATTATTGATGTACCAAGCCAATTAAAATAGTTTTCCAAAATGGAGAAGATACCTCTTGCTCATTTAGCAACTAGCATTTTTACTTTCATTTTAGAAACAAATTTCATTTGACTCTGCTAATATAATGAATAGACAAAGGTGAATTTTAGACGTTTTATTTCTTATTGCAGAATTACCAAGAAAGCAAAAATTCACGGTTTATATGATACTTCTACAAACAATGTCCAGTGTGCTTAGC
Source organism: Rhopilema esculentum (assembly GCF_013076305.1). Next base: position 1,152,975 of record NW_027018659.1, read on the forward strand.
ATCATTAGCAGAATTACAATTAATCTGCAGCTTGGTAAATTAAAACAAATTTCTTTTGTCGCTTAATTAATGACATCATAAATGAGTTATTGATGAATTTAGGCTCATTTGAAGTTAGCATTAATGGGTATTTGTCGTAATTTGTTTGTAATAAGGTATTAAAAAACAACAACTACAGAATGTTACTACGTTGGTATAAAGAAGCAGTTATTAAGACAAATTGATATAAACAAAAAGATAGTCCCCCTGACATTCTATAACTCTGTGTAAAGGATCTTATTTATATTTTTACGTAAAAAGGTGGAGTTAAGCTTCAAGAGTAGCTATTGTAGGGAACTCCAGGACTACAGAAAGGGAACTGACAGATATAAGTATAATTGGCTAACACATAGCGATGAAAAATGCATTTTCTGGGGCTACTAACGATTTCTCAATATCTTGAACCAGCTTTGAGGGGGCTATCAGCAGACCCTTTTATTTTTTTTTCACGTGTCCTGGTTGTAAGAAATAGATAGTAGGCCGCACCCAACAATTTCACAACAAAGCATAGAATCGCGTGCAGGGCTACTATAATACCAGCCAGATCAAGACCCTTTTGGACAAATTGGGATGAATTAGTGCTCTTAAGAGTATCTTGAAGGGCATCTTGAGCACATTATACCTTGTTTCTATTGTCGCTCAAGTTCAAGTCAACTCCGATGATAGATAGGAGACACTTTTATGCTAGCAAAAGGGTAAGCTGAACCTCACACCGCCAGCTAAATGGCTTTATCTTTGCTCTATTCCATCCTTCCTTCATTCCATAACAGCCACCCATTTCCAAATGAATTCCCTACATGAAATTTCCAAAAATAACTGTTCACTACTTTACCTTGTGTTTGACAGCTTGGAAGTTGAAAGCTTAAGAACCTGAGAATTCAACATTGTATCTTTATTAAACAGATAAAAATTTAGCCAGTTTTCGGCTACACACAAATGCCGCTGAAAATGTGTTGGATACAAAATTCCTGACTGAAAACACATTCAATGGTTTTCTCAAACTTTCTTGGGATGTCGTGTCTACGAATTAATCCAAATTAATTGTATATGAATATCATACAGGAAAGAGGCAAGCAACAAGCCATTGTTTCGTATTTTAATGTTTAATAAAACTGAATACTGAGTTGTCTAGTAAAATTTTAATTAGCAAATAAATCATTTGTCCTTGAAAGAACAGGAAACTAAATATAAATGCAATTTTGTCACGCAAACGAGATGGCGCAATTAAACATCCACAGGTCTATTTGAGATGTTTTTTAATTATTTTTAGCATAATTTCTATCCTCTGACAAATGAGGGATTGAAAACAAAATATGTCGGCCGATAGAAATAATTCAGCGCTTGTGTTCCTTGAGAAACAAAAAGAAACGTTTCTAGTAATGAAATTTTTAAATTTGGCAGATTGATAGCGAAAATTATGTTTGAAATTCCTCGTAAATATGTGATCGATGCCAAAAATCTTTCTGACAATTTTTCAATTTAAAATTTGGAAGAATTTTAAAACATAGATTTGCTTTGAATCTTAAGAACTTCAAGGGCTTTGCCCCCTGGACTAAACTTGATAGGTTTATAATGTCCCCAGATCGATCTGTTCAAGGCACATGGTGCTTAAACTGCACCTTTAGTGAAACCCGCCCCCTTTTATCATTTCCCGGTTCAAATTTCTACCATTCCTTTGGTTTCAGTATATTCTTTGCATGTAAACTTTTTCACGTTTCAATATAATGAGAAGCTACATCTTTTATGAATGTAACTATCTAAAACTTATGAAGATACATGTTCTGATCTAAAACCAGCATGAGATTTCTGAATTATGAAACAGCATTAAAAACAGCATTAAAAACTGTGAAAATTTAATGGCAGGAAATTGTAAATCTATTAGCAGTTTCCACTGATTGTTTCCATCTCAGAGTTTTTTTAAAACCATCTGTTATAAAGGACAGGCAAATATCTTTGTAACTGGAGGGGGCACTGTGACACGTTGTACAAACTTGCCAAAAAGTTGTTCAAATGCGCAAATGTTTTTATTTCGACGTACTAACAGCTGCTGAAGAATTCAGGTCAAAAGCTACTTTGTGTCTTTTTTTCAACAACTTTTACTATTTTACCTAATTAACTTGAAGCTCCTTCCAACTGCTTGAAAAACCTTCCTCTAAATTTCTCTAATCTTTTCAGATATGGACCATTCCGAGGACACTAGATAATTTTGTCTGATTTGTGTACGCAGTTCCAAAGATTGAGGTAAAGCCTACTCTGAAACTTGAAGAGGACCATTCCATTGTGAATTCAGGGTGTCGTTAGAATCTTGTCACTACTTTCACCTAGTGAGGAAAAATTCATTGTTGCCTGATTCGGAATGTTCCAAATTCCTTCTTTGTCATATCTTACAAGTCTGTTAAATAAGAGAAATCGTATGATGCCTCTTGCCCAGGAATCAATCGAATAAAATTGTGCAGCTTTGGAAGAGGAGCAAAGCAAGGCTCCGATATCGTCGCAAATGATAAAATACGAACTTTGATTCCAGCGAAGCTATATAGCTAGTTTGTTTGGATTTCAAACTACAAATGGATATCGATGCAAAGATTCGTAACAAAAAGTCATGGGACAGCGCGAGAGCAGGTCCTTCTGACAACTTGGTCAGCGGTGCCATCTTAATTTTTTACAATAACAAAGAAATTCTTGGAAATCGCATCTGCCGGTTATCAAGGGTCAATCAAATTGTAGTACACATGTCTAATTATCTATGTGTTATCAGTCATCAGAATCGGTGGCGTAACGCAGTTTAGGGCACCTTACGTCACAAAGCACCCCCGATATAGTTTAATATCCACGTTTTTAAAACTTTGCTTAAGTTCGTCTTGTTTTCAAAGCTCTGTGACACAGCATCTGAACTAATGTGGGGATCACGTGAATGATCCTGCGCTGTGTTAAAACGTTTCGTCCCTCGAAACTCCAGAAAAGTTTCTGGTTCTTGTTTTATTACATATATTAAAAAATCCCTTTTTAATCAATTGTTAAAGAATATGTGGACCATGTTTTGGCAAAAGTGGGGGGGGGGAGTAATTACCCCCATACTCCCCCCTGGCGCCGCCACTGACTCTAAATGTAAGAAAGGTCTGCCTAGAAGGAATGATTGATGGATGCAAGAAGAAGCAGGAAAGCAACCAAAAGGTTGGCGTGGCAACAGGTATCCCTTATTTATGCGCAAACTGCCAAAGGTGGAATGTGCGAATGATGATGACCAAGGAAAACTGTTTTTGTGCTAGAGATTTACAAGATGCAAGAAGAAGACAAAATTTGTAACATAGTGATACGACGGTGAATTGCCCAGATTCTTTTTGAAGTGTGAATGTCGAGAAACAAGCGAGGCTGACTGTACTGCGTGTTTTCCCCTTTTCGCACAATATTGGACTAGATCAAATGAAAAATGCTGACTGAGATGCTCCAAAAACAAGAAAAACAAGACTTATCAGCCCCATTTAATCTTGAAAAGTACCCCTGGTCACTAGCTACCCTGAGTACCAGAGCCTCGTGAATCTTGTGATAGAGCAGAGCCGATGCCAATTGGGGGCATGGGAGGGCGCGTCGTTTGTCCGAAAATCTGAATGCTTGTCGGAAAATTCTAGGACCCTCCACAAGTCATATCCCAACGACTGGCTGATGATAGTCTTTTTATCTTTCCATATTTTGCTACCAGTAATTTTGCTTTTAATCGATTATTTCATGTTGCATCGGTTGAAAAAAGCCAAATTTAGTCCTTACGGAACATTTAGGGTTCCTTTCGCGTAAAACTCCGGGATTTTTCCAGTCGACAATGGAATCTTTTACAGTGGGAAGCATGAAGCAAATGGCGAAAATTGAAACTAAGATGTATAATTTGACTTTTGCTATATGCTGAAGCACCAGAATGTGCTGCAGCGATTTCAAATATAGGCCCATGTCAACCTGGAAAAGATCAGGCGTTCAAAGCTCCAGAAGAAGAAAAACAAAGAAAGATGCATTTGCAGCAAATAAAAAGAGAAGAAAAAGATCTGATTTTTTGGCATTATTATACTATGGAGCATGTTTTTTTCCTTGCTATCATGTTGTGTTGATAACGTTGTTTAACTTTTTTAACTTGTTATCTTTTGAATTTTAATGAAAATGCTTTCGTAACAGCAAGAAGACAACTACACCTTGATGAAATCTATCTTTATCTAAAATAGAGCAAATTGGGTTGCCCAGTAGGCCACTAGTTCTATACCTAGCAAATGGGAACTGGTAAATAGATACGCATGCGTAGTATTCTACCATTGAAGTAGATATGTCGTCGGAAATATTACGATGTAAGCCCCTTATGAATCACTGCTTGTGTTGGCCCTGAGATAAAGTATTGTAGACGGTATTATAGAATGATTCTCGCTCAAAGAAATATTTCAGTGTCTAGTTTCGGACTGTATTTCTGAGACTAAATGATGGAAACTCTTGCACCCAGGGTAGTCACTTGGTTATACGCGAGAAGAGCTTACCCGTACAGCAGAACGGAATTCCTACAATGTCTACTTGGCTTCCAGATTAAAATTAAAATTTGTGGACAAAGACAAAGAAGGGGGTTGACGGTGCAAGCAGTCATTTGGTGACCCAAGTGAAGATTTACTGATGAAAACCTAAGGTGTGTCAGAAACTGCTACACCCTGACAAAATGTCATTGTTTTTGGCTTTAAAAATGCATTGATTGCTGAAGTTAATCTTCTTTGCATTCGCTTTTATGAGTTGAAAAGCTTTCTTGAAAGCTCCAACAAACAGGAGTGTGTCAGTAAAATGAAAGTTTCCCATAAAACGGAAGACACAACTGACATCAGCTTTGTTAATGCTACTAACAGCATTAAGTTCATTATAATGCCGAGGATATCCAACTTGACACGACCTTCTAAAGTTGAACAAACAGTTTGGCATTCTATCCTGACATGAGAGTGGTCAAGTCTGTTGTTTAAGAAAAAGAAGCGAAATTTTACGCAATAGCTGTCCGCAAATTGTTTCGAGAAATTCGAATTCAAAACCAATGAAGCTATCGTGTGCCGAGGGATTAGTAATTCCCAAAGAAACAAAGGCCAACTCATAAAAACCTCGTTAAAAGGTAAACTGAGATGCGTCATAGCACATGGCCTGTTCGATTCTTCTATTGATTGAACACCTGGTCCTGCATGTACCGCGCTACGTACAGCGGGTAGTGGCCGATTCAAAATACAGTGGAATCCTGCTATTTCGATTTCTTTAGGGCCTAAAGAACCCAAACAAGGACCATGAAGCATATAACAGGTTGAGGGGGCTAAAACGTTTTTGGGGGAGGTTAAACACTCTAAGAACTACGAGCAAGACAATTTTTGGTATGGTTTTAAGCGAGGGCCGCTTCACTCTTGCACATTGCTTACGAGAATTTGCCTAAAACAAAAAGATTTCTGGGGATTTTCAGATAAAACAATAGGATTTTCACAAAAGATGTAGGAGATTTCTTAGAGTTATTTACCCCTCGGTTTTAAGTACATTCTGGAAGCTTTGTTTTGGGGGGGGGGTGATGGCTAAAGCCCCTCAGCCCCCTTGCATCCGTGGTCCCTGTGAAAAAGTCGTAAAGAATTCCAAGTAATGGTAGTTCACTATAATGAGAACCCTTGTTGCAGCAAGTGTTGTCAAACAGAAACTCAGTGAAAGTAAAATTTACTGACGAAGACATACATAAAGAAATATTTAGGTGCTATTTCAACTACCAGTTGACTTTGCCGACATTTTATCGACAAACTAAGGATTTTGTGGATCAACTGAGTTCTTATTAACCGACTCATTAAGTATTGAAGGGGGTGGGGGTAAACACCCCCCACAAGTTATGTCCCTACAGAAACTAAACGTTGTGGGGATGAATTTTCAAAATGAATTGGCATTAATGATCGGGCAGTAGCAAGCAGAGCATGTCTGGAATAGTCAGTAATATGTTTTTGTCGCTGCCGTCTTGCGGCTTAAACAACGTTGAAAATGAAAGGGATTTATTTCTTATCGCATTTAACCTCTGGCACAGGCACAACTGGCACAACTTCATTCTATGTGGGTGGTTGTACAACGACTTCTTCATATATTCTCACAGGGACGGATTTACCGGGAGTTGTGGGGGATGCGACACTCCCAGATACTTTTATGTCCTTCGTTAAATTCTAATTCGATTGGGTTAAAGGCATTTTGTAGTCAGTAGTGAAGGTTAAAGGCAAATTTATTCAGTTATCTTCTGTTTTCTATATCTTTAAAGTAACGACTGAATTCTAAACACAGGCTTTTCCATCATTTTCCTGTTGCCTGAAAGTTGTGACGCCAAGATCAAATCATTATCTACCCCCCCCCTCCCCTCGATCCTTGCCGCTTTAATCCATCCCTCCTCTTAAGTATCCGATATCTTGACTGTTATCTAGCCCCCCCCCCCTCCATCCTTGCCGCTTTAATCCATCCCTGGTCACCCTCCTCTTAAGTATCCGATATCTTGACTGTTATCTTTTCCTCTGTAAGTTGAAATGCTCAAAGTGAGCAATGCATAATCGTTGTCTATGTACTCGTTCATTTGATATCAAATACTCATTTCGTGATCTTTGCTCTTCAACTTCATTGGCTAATGCTTGATAACTGGCTAATGACTTTTCCTTAAACACTGTTATATAGAGGGCATGTGTTGCCCGGCGACCAAAAAGTTTGTAATAGCGAAAGAAAGCTATACCGGGGGATTCGTTCGGAAGGGGTTCTTTACGATAGAATCATAAAGTCAAATCCCATAGGCTCTATACTTCTAGCTCGTAATAGTGGGAAGATTGTAAGAAGCTCGTTTCGTGATAGCGGGATTCAAGAGAACTACGTAACCATGGCGTATCTCAAGAACTGACCGCAATACATGACTTTGTGGTTTAACAGAGACGTGGTGGCTTGGAGGCGGGGATCCTAAAGCCCCCAAGATTGAAAATGTGTATGTAAGATTCACGTGACATCAAGGGGTTAATTTCCGCGGTTATAAAGGGTAATGATCATTTATTTATTGTTAACTATATATATTTATCATGAGTGTCTTTTCAAGAGCGTTGCTTTCTATGTTTCGCTTCTTTTAAACCAGCCTGGTAGGCAACACTGGTTGCATGGAGTTATGATTGCAAAGGATGCATGTAAGATGCTGAGTTTGCATACATTGTGTATGAATTAGGATCGCGCAGAAGACGCAGCAGATCCCGCGATCAAATCGCATTTCCACGTTTTTGAAACTTGATTTCATATTAATAATTTAATAATCTCTGAATATCAACAATGTCTAAATTAATCATGTAACAGAATCATAATAAGTTATAATGATTTGTTTGTTAATTACATCACAAACTCAATAATTTAAACAACAACGTTTCATAAACAAAAATGTACACTCATTGACTATCACGAAACCTTATCCAAAGAAATTTAGAATTGCATTTTGCACTGAAAAAAGTTTTTCTAAAGCTTGATAATCTTGGAGAGCAATCCAGAAAACCTTTAAAATGGTAGATTGACGAAGATATAAATATGTATCGAATAAAATACACGAAGGAGCAGCCACTAGACAATTCACATCATTACTCAATAAAGAATATCCATATTGATAGTTTAGCAACTCTTTTGCAAATATCCGAGGGTATTTTCAATCAACCATGCCCGTTTGCTTAGTCATTTCAAGTTTTAAAGAACCCTTTCGTACTTAAAATTAGACCTTGTTCCGGGAACGAGCCAAGGTAATAATTGATGCTAGTGCTTATGATAAAGGTGTTGGTGATTATGATTATGATTATGACGCCTGATGCAAATGCCTTTTAAATGTCTTATAAATGATGCAAATGCTTTTCTCAAACACTCTAACATACCAACATGGATATGTGAAAGACAATAAAGTTATGTTAATCTTTAGAATTTCTTGTTTAACCAAACCAAACTATTTTGAAAGATGTTCTAGACCAGGTGGTTTTATCAGAAAGGTGGTGTGTGTACAATAATACAATGAAACAGAGCTCGAACTTGGATCTCTTGTCAACCAACTTTGGGTAGATGACATCGAATGGTTAGGCGAAACAATCAAAACAGCTGGAGAATGGTCATTTCGTATAACAAAAGCTTCGAAGAAAAATGGGAACATTGAAATTGTCTGACTGTGACTGTCTGTGGGTGGAGGGGCAGGTACATCACGGGCTGTAGAAATGCAGGTCAAAGAAATAGAATGATCAGTGTCTACTGGAAAAAACTCAGTTAAACTCCTTTACATTAAAGTCACATAAATTAGACGAGCCAGGTTTTTACAAAATTGAAAAACTGGCTTTCAACGTTTTTTAAAAAGCTCATTGAAGCTAGCACTTAAATCAACTGATTTTCTACCACCTCATTCTTTAGGCATTGCTATTTGCTTCATTCTTATCCGAAGCTAGATTCTCTTCAAGTTGATTTTGCTCAAGTGCCAGATCAGGCAACATTTTATATTCAACCCCAAAGGTTCTGTACATTTTGTTGAAAAAGTTCCCAGATTAAAATGTAACTAACATCTTTGTGTCCATAAATTCTGAACAATGTTTCTTAGTGATGAAAAGTTTATCCATTCTCTGTTGCAATGCACAATCCCGATAATTGCAATCCATTAGTTCCTTAGTAGTGAATTTTTTCTTTAGAACAATAAAAGATCAGAATTTACACTTGAAGTTTGCAGCAAACTATATAAACGTTGAAAACCCACAGAAGAACAAATGGATGCTTGCAGTTCCCTTGCAAAAGCCATCTTGATGAAGCATTTCACCTCCCCAAATATCAAAGCAGTGACATTGTTTACCTGTGTCCCAAACATTTTTTCGATAGATATTCCCACAGGAATATAGGCTATGACAAACCTATATAGGTATATCTTCATCAAACTGCGTTGTTGTTGCTGCTCCCGAAGAATCTCTTTCCATACATAATCAGTTTGTCATTCCAGTTCTTGTTTACAAGAGGCAGATCGACTTCGACGTATTTCGCAAAAACAAGCAGCATTGCCGACATGATTGCGACCGACAATATGAATCGTAAAATTGTTCCAACACATTCACAATATGAGCCCCTCGACTTTTGCGCCCTAGAAAAAACAGATTCGTCTTTGACACCAAGATAAAATTCGATTTATAGTAAAAAATATACTTATGACGTTCCATTTTTTATTCGTCATGGGTATATCGAGATCTTGCACTTTGGTATTTAGAGCAGGACATTTCTAAGTTACAAACCAGTCAGACCTGAGTTTATAAAAATCCTCATCACTACACCCCTGTACCAGCCAACTGTTCTAAGCCATTCGTTTACGGAGAAAGGGAGCACTTGAGAACTTATGTGTTCTATTTAACAAGCATGTACAGCCATGGTTACAGGGCATCGAACGCTCTGCATAAGTAAAGTTTTGAGCATTCTTCATTATCTCAAGGTTTTTCCCGATTCAAAGAAATAGTGTAGAATGTAGATGAACATATAAGACGTTGTAAAGCAATGATCTACATTGAAGACAACAAACCTCAAAGGAGCTGTTGTCTCTGGCTCTTTTTCATTTGGAGCAAAGTTGACAGAGTTAGGAGTTTTGCTGATATCTTCGTTATCTTGAAAAAGAACTTCCGAAACTTCGCTTGACTTCTTATGCAAATCATTTTTCCTTTCCCGTAGTATGGATGAAGCAAGGCCGAAAAAGGTCGAAGAACTCGATTTCTGAAAGTATATGGCAATGTTCAAACATATTTTTACAAATAATCCAAAATTCTTCTGCATAGTGTAACTCGACAACCATAAACTGGCATGAAGCAAAGAGCATCGAAAAACAAAGACTAGCATTTTGTCTGCCTTTTCAAGATTCAAAATATGCTTGTTATCACTAAGTAGAGTAGATGTGATGTGGTTTTTCGATTGAAAAAAGGAAAAGTTACACTGACATTTTGAAGAATTTTACTAACAAACGTTGCTTTCTCTTTAAAATCTTAATCTTCGATTCAAAATTGAATCTAATTTTTTATGCAAATTTCATAACTAACCTTAAATTGAGCCATAGGAAAAAAATTGAAAAGAGTAATTTGGGAATTAAAACTTTCAAAGTTTAAACAAAACTGCAAACACTATAAGAGTTTTAAAATAGATAAGTAGATTTTCTCAAATCAAATCAAACAATTTCCTACCCCCCTCCCCTCCGATTGTTCCAGCAACCCGTCCAATATTTCCAGCCACCAACTGTAATTATATTCTCATCCCCCCCCCCCCATTTGTTGAGTACTCGAGAGTACTATTCTAACAGACATCTTCTAACTTAGAATACTGACACGGGGAAATATCAAAGTATACCCCTAAACAGGTTTGTTGAGAATCGAGAAGCGTTTTCTCAGCGACTAAAAAACTTTAAAATTCTCAGTTTGACTTGTATGAACAACTGACCTTGCTTTTCTCCTCTTTTGAAAAGTCTGATCCATTTCTATTGCTTTCCTCAAATGTAAGTGCCCCTAAAATGGAACCACCAGAAAGGTTTACTTTTTCTTAAGATATGGGGACAAGGAAACATTTCATCGTGTCCTTGCAACACAGCAAGATTTGTTGGAAGCACATGGAATATACCCGTTATAAACATAGTGGGGAACGACAACAAACGAAGTTGGGAATGGGAACAAAGTATCAGAGGTTTAGCAAATGGTCCACATTCCTTCTTAACATTGCTTACAAGGGGACCTGTTCTCCTGAATAATATGCACTTTCTACAAGCGCCAACTCGGTGAAAAAAGGATCCACCTGGCACAGTCAGGCTGTGTGACACTTTGTTCACATTCCTTTTATAACTGCAAATTTATGAAAGAAACAAAACTGCAAATCTGCAGCACTAAGATTTTCGAGCGAATTGTAGCAAATTTGGTATATCTCATCCCTTTCGTGATAAATGATTTAAAAGCACCAGAATTTTTGATCAACGAAATCAAAACCAACCTCGACATTTTTCACAATAACCGTACTTCTGTTTCACGTGATTTGCATCTAAAACCGAAACACACAGGAGAAATTTAATATAAAGCTACAAATGTAAACTTCAAAGATTAATTTTTTTGCTAAACTACACATTTCTCAAAAAAATTGAATAGCTGATTTTAGCCTAGATTTGGCTTTAAGCGTTAAAAAGCATTTAGTTCATTCTTTACCGATGCAAGCCAATCTTAAAGAATATTGTAGCAAATCAGAGATGAAAGCAAATTCTCAAAATCATTATAATAAAAAATTATAAAAAACCGACAGTTCTAACAGCCTAACCATGGCTGAAGTTAAAAGCTCGTCTCATGAAAGAAGGGCTTCAAAATGGCTTTGAAAAAACCAACATTTTAAGACAAACTAAAGCTTTTCTCTGACCCTCTTCAGTGTACAAAAATCAGATTAATGCTCGTGAAAGAAAATGCAGAGCTATATTAAAGGTCAGACTTGTAAGAAACAATTCAGAAAAATTTCCTTAACAGTATAAGAACATTAACGCTACCACTCAGTCATTAATTTATTTTCACTTTCTTGTTAAATGTCTCAAAATAGTTTAAAGAATATTCACGAAAATAACTGTCATACCAGTAAGTCATTATAGTGCCTGATGCACTAAAGGCAATTGTAGAGGTATCGGTATACAGAAAAAGACCCTTACAATGGAATCTAGCGCTTCTAAAAAGAGGCAACTTTGTAAAAGTTGACTGAAAAATTATCATACCATTTCCTATTGAATATTGAGACTCCAATACCAGTTCCTTGTTTCTAAATTTAAAAAAGCAAGCTTAAAAATCAACAATTATCTGTAATTATATGATAGCTCCAATAAATAATAAATTACAGTACACATAAGGTGACATTAGTTAAAACAGGCTAGACGAATTTCTATTATGATTTCTATAAATCTATTTAAGCAGGTATATGTAGTTCTAAAACCTTCTAATGATAGACGATACACAAGTTTATTCACAAACGATTTTGTTTACAAAGTCAATGCTTTTCAACCTGCAAGCTGTTTACGGTTTACATTCAGATGTTGAGTTTGATGTTCAAACTGAATCGAACTTTAGTCTACATTTCTCATAATCCAGCCAGCCGAAATCGTCAACTAAGCCGGACTAATTGAAAGGACATAACAATAATACGGCAAAATATCTATATTTTCCTTGAAATTTATATTTAGCAATGAAGCTTCGTTGATTCCTCTCTACTTATGAATATCTTAGTTATTGCTTGATAATATCGACTAATAACATGTTTTAGATTTCAGAAGCAAGCGTTATAGCCACCAAAACAGTAAGAGTAGTAAATTATGGCAATAAATTGACAAAAAACTGTGTAGCTTAGAAGAACCAAACAGCTAATTGTGAATTAAAAGCAAGCTTCAAGCGATTAATTGAGGCTTTAGGTGACGGAAAAAGTTTTTAAAAGCACCCGAGTATCTCAGACCTTGCAGTTGCCTTACAATAAATTCTATATTGCCTATAACCATGGATAAAACCAGTCCTTGAACATCTAGTTTAAGGCAAATAAATTTAACATGGCAAAAATAGGATTTCAAAATTTGCCCCTTTATTATACGGCATTTCTTAATTACTCATTGCAGCGATATAGTTCAGTTTGTCCCGATTCTCGTCAAGGAAACAAACTATCCAAAACTGTACCATATTATTGGCAAACTGACTGTGGTTTTCTGTTGCTAAGACAATAGCAAGTTGTCAGATATACGAATTTTCAAATTCGCAAAGTAAATGATTCTGAAGAGTATTACACTTATCAAGGCTTAGCTTCTGCTTAAATAAATTCTCATGTCATTTCACTGCTAGGCAGCCAAGCTTTGGGAAAACCATTGAAGATCGAGTATGAAAAATGACACTCCTGAGAACATGCAGTGTCTTCGACCTTTTTATAATACTCACCGACTGTCATCGGCTTCCTTTGATCTTTCTAAGCGCAGTTGGAGATGCTCTGCATAGCTGATAAGACACTCGAGGGTGGGTGCTACTTTTGATTCCTGAAATCATAAAATCCTTTGTCGAAACTGTGCATTAAAAGAAGGGTATTTGGACACCATTTAACTTAAGGATTTGACTGTCGAAATTTCTACAAGAATTTAGTGAAATTTCCAAGAACATTTCAACCACCTTTTAAAGCTAAATAGTTTTTCTCACACTTAATTGAAGACCCGAAAAACTGAATTGCTATCTATGTAACATAAAAAACCATTCTAAGAAGAGTTTTAAAGCAAGGATTTTGATGCAAAAATTGTATCCTATTTATCTTATAAAAATTTTAACCGACCGATCCCCAACAGCAGAAGATTTTTCAATTTTTTCCTAGCATCATCTTGTCTCATTAGTAATGATAAAATCAATTCTATAAAGAGAAAAGCTTCTCGAAAAATTATTTGTAAATATTTAGGTTTAATTAGAAAACCATGTCCTTACTTGTTGAAAACATCCGTGCTGCTCAGCTTGGGCGGAGACCTTCATTCCAGCTTTTCTTAGAACGTCAATGTGTCTTTCTAGATTCGTTATGATTTCCTGGAACAGGAAGTGAATTTAATGTACTTACAGCAGCTACGAACACGACATTCTTTTCGACCATGCAGCGAATTTAAGTCTTCGAACATCAATCAGATACTAGACTCTTTTGTTAGACTGACTATATACTAGACTATATAATACAATGATATATGAAAGCCTAAGCTTTTTTTATTGAACAAGCACCACGCAAAACGTCGTGTTTTGCCCTGCAATGTTTTTATCATTTGAGTCAATTAATTACAGGATATGAAATGAAACAGCGCAATCAATTGATACTAAATAATCCTCGAATGAACCATTTCTTTCATCAAAAAAGCAAAATAAAATTTCAGAATCAACTTGATGGATAAATCAGCAGTTATGCCCTTCTTACTTAAATTTTCCAGCGGCTGTCTCATGAATAAGTTTTTTCATTTTAGAGTGCTCGTGAGATGCCCAAATACCTATTGCTGAACAATGTGTAATTTAGTAAACAGCCTCTAGCCTAAAAGTCTATTTTTTGTGTTAGTTGAAACTCGATGAAGTCACGGCCATTTAGAATGAGGATGGCCAAGGTCGCGGATTACAGATTCGAGGGTCTGGGTTCGAGCTTTGCCAGGACCAAATTTTCGCTCAGACTGTGGCGAGTAGCCTTTTCTCTGTAATTCTAAGCACAGAAAGCACGAGATGTGGACCAGATCACTGCTTAAAAGCATGGATAGTTAGCGTCCTAACTACCTTCGCAAGCTGCCTGGCAACGAATAAAAATACATGTCCAGTTCAGCTACTCACAGAGTATTTGTATGTAGTCTAAGTTATTTTTACTTCTATTAAAAATAGAAAAAATCATATAAACTCTATTCTTGTTTACCTTTAATTCAAACGTCATTGCAACTTTCGACGCCACCTGGAAGAGATAAATCTAAACATTATATCCAAAGCACTGATACTTAATTTGGGTATCATACACAATATAATCAAATGTAAGGGAGGCTTTTTATCCACGAGCAAGGCAGACAGTTACCATTTTAGGCATGATAACCGTGTTAGTTATTGCGATTGTCAGATTTTCACAATAGAAAAGCTTGAGTGGCACCTACGCTTCCTTTAAAATCGGCCCTGCCGCAACTGTTAATTGTTACGAAAGCACTGAAGGCTGATAAATGCTGGAATTAAGACATCTGTAAACAGATGGGAAATGTTGATCCGACTTATAAGTTGAGGAAGAAGAATAACATTTCGGCTAGGGTGGGCAAACTCGAGCAAGAACCATACCTGAGGGGGGGCAGGCTTTAAAACAAGAAAACAGATATATAACAAACCGATATATGTGGACTAGATTAAGCTCATGGAATTATAATTATGCCAAATTTTCAAAATATAATTCGGAAAAACTGTAGCCAGAGGGGGCAAGTTCTCGTCAACATTTTTATTTGGGGGGCCTCCCCTCTCCAGCTACGTGGCTGCAGGATTACTGGACACAATCCCTTCATTTTTATACGAAACTTGCTAGAAGAACAGAGAAAATCGAAGGAGAAAAATCAAGAAACAACTGCAATTTTATAAATCAGACTCAAAGAAAAATGCGATTTTCTGTCAATGTAAAGGGCTGGTTGGCATAACACTTCAGAGACACATAATGAAAATTCTTTCTTAATTTTCCACAACCAACATAAAAAGTCTGATTTTCTGTTATAGTTTCGAAAAACTTTTCCCAACAAAGTTAGAAAGAGGGCCCCAAACATTAAAAATAGAAACATGAAAATTCATAATCTCTAAAGAGGTTTTTGACACTAAAATTGGCCTAAGCATAAACTTAATGACGACTTATCGTTCTTTTAAAAAGGGTATACCAGTAAAGAGATGGCACTGAAAAAAGCTTCTTTGAAATCCCAGAAAGTTAAAAGCGCAAGGGGCTTAACTTAATTAACTTTAAAATGCTGGAAAAATATATTTCAGACCCAAAAATCAAGGAAAACACGCGAAAGTTGAGATAATTTTCACAAGGAATCGATTGTAGTTACGTGATGAAATAAGCTAATTGAAATTCACCCAAACATACGATAAACACCAGCCAAGCAATTGAGAACAACATTTTGGATTTACATCATATTAGAATTTTATCAAGCAAAATTATCTTGTACAAAACATAAGAATGAAAAATAAGCGTAGGTCGTTGAAATGTGCTAATATTAGAAAATGATAAGGTATCTAACAGTGATAACAAAAAAACAATAAAAACTTATTGCAGAGGAATTTTAACTTTAATAAACCGGAGAGGTGGAGTTTTTATTTAAAGCAAAATTAGAGAAGATAAAAATTTGAAATCATTTATTAGTAAAAAGTCACGGTATTGTTTGGCAATAATCTGCATTTGCAATAAGATATTTCGTGATAAAGTGTTAAAGGAAATACCTGTAGACTTTCGTGCAGCTTTCGAATTTCTCTCTCCATTCCGCTTTCAGCCACATCTCTTGCCCTCTCCTATGTAAACAACACGACAAGAAGAGTTGTTAGAAGTTTGACGGAATAAAAATACACAGCGTAAGCCTCACAATACAATTTTTCGCCACATTCATCGCCACATTATCCCCTACAAATTACCTTTCGGTAGCAGAGATAAAAAGCAGTCTAAAAACATCAAATCTATTTTCAACAAACATTTTCACACCAGTTTGTAGAACTATTTTGATTCTGGTAGTAAATTTGAAATTTCGCATTTCATTGCGGATTTTAAATTGGGGTTAAACATTCCATTTTCGCGGTTGGATTTCTTATAAACGTGTAGGGTTTTGAGTGCTTAATTGCAGCCAGGAAACTAAAATGAAGATCTTTATAAGCTTCTAAAGAATGAAGAAGATAGTTGCAGCTATAGTATGCCACTACAGTAGCTCCACTACTACTTAATTCCATGCTCCAGGTCTGGACACAAATAGAAGGCGCAAATTGGCAAAAAACGTCAGTTTAAATTGCTTGGGCTGATATGACACTGTGTTGCAATAACAACGTAAGTTAAAACTTCTAAATTCTACGTCAAATAATCACCTGATTTTCGAGTCTCCTTTGAAGTGTGTATTGATCAGTTTTGAACGATAAAACTGCTGCATTGTATTTTTTCTACAAAATATTAGAAACAAAAACGATCAAAATCTACAGCAACAAATAGGATTGATTTCTGTACGAAAACTGCTTGGAAATTATCTTATTCTGTAGAAAAAACAATTTAAAGAAATGATGGTTGACGAAATTCACACATGATTTCTGAAGTAATGTTGTTACTACGTCTGTAAGCAAAGTCTATTTTTGGCTTTTCTGTTTAAAAAGAATAGTGGCATGCTAGCAAATTGAACATTTTACACAAGTAATGAAACAAAAGCTGCTCTTTCTGTAAAGATGCTTAATGGAACTAAGAACATTCAAAAAAGCAAAGTCTCTTGGCTATTATTGGATTCAGCAATCAATTTTGGAAACTTGTATTTTGCTTAACACATACATTTTGATTGTATTTCCTTGAAATTGTCAGCTTATGTATAGATTGTAAAGACGACAGTAAATTGCTTTGTGCAATGTAAGAATATTTTCAACACGAAAGAAGAAATGTAAAAGCTATAGACAATTTGTATCTATCGAAGAATATATTTTCCACGCCCTGTTTTTTAAGGAAAATTTTCAATGCTTAAAAGGCGAAGAATGAGGAAGAATGAAAGAACTGTGAAACTGGTGAAGGTCATGTATAAAAAGAGAAGGGCATATTGTGCAGTAATTAAACAAAAAACAAAGAAATCACCTCTAGGTCCTTTTCCAAATTTGACATACTGCAAAAACAGAAAAGATCTTAGCCTTCATGAGGAAGAGATTTCGTCTCAGATCATATCTAATCTTATGCTGCATTTACTGACTGCCCTTAAAAACGAGCTAAATTGGCACTGGATTGGCAATAATTCACAATAAAGATGTTTGATGGTTACTTGTACAATAAATGCATTCTTACTGTGGGTGTTGCTCCTCGTGCATCAGTTTTGAGCTCTTACTTGAAGAGTTCAATAGGCCCCTGTTGTCTGGGCTGGAGCCACCTCCCTTTTCCTCCTCCACAGAATCTCCTAACTTGCTAGAACGCTTTGCAGTAGACTCTTCCACGATTCCTGCCTTTGACTCTTTGGATTCATTTGACCTAAGTGTTTGATAGGACTCTCCGGAATTTGAATGAACTGAGCTACTGGTAGAGATTTTAGTCCGCGGCAAATCCATTGAAACACTTCCTTCATTTGGTTGTGTCGCAGAGGAATCAACACCTTTGGAAGGAAGAAGGTAATTATTAACAGCAACTCTAAAATATCATTCCATTCAAGATTTGGGGTGAAAGCGACCTGGAGTCAGCAAGTTACATTGGAGGGGATGGTGAAACAAAACAGGCACAGGGAGAGTGTTACATATCTTGGATAAAAACAGAACTGCTGGTTTTAAATATCCTTATTAATTACATTGTCATCATGGTTAAGCGCAGTTCAGGTCTTCCTAGATTCAGCAGGTTGTTTCCTTTCATTAATCTCATTCAAGCCAATTGAACATGAGTAGAATCTTGCTTCTACTCGTGGTTCTAAGTAGCTATGGTTGGCTAAAAAGAAAAGCACGACTCCCTAAAACCAAAGGCAGCGCCAGCCAGTTTGTTTTGGGGGGGGGGGGCCAATCTTACCTGAAAAGAAGGCCCACGACCAACTTTTGGTTATGTAAAGGCAGTTTGAAAATCATCGCATTGCGTAATAAAAAGTACGTTGCCAAAATATTACCCCTCCCCCAACATTTCTCATCGAATTTAGACGAAATGAAAAAAATGATCCTGCCGAGAACTGTGGGGGACACGCCCCCAGTCCCCTCCATGGCGCTGCTACTGCCTGATACGCCGACATTTTGCGACACCTAAACGTTGTGTCATATTCAACTGAAAAAGGCATTCTAAACCAATCATTCAACACTCACTGCGTCTTTTCGCTTCAATTTCTAGTCAATTTAAAGGAAGGTTGTAGGGCCATAACATAGGAGCTTTTTGGATTCTCTGAAATAACTTCACATTTGTCAAGAACCTCACTTGTCTTTAACATTGAAATAAACTTAGAAATGAAAAGAAGTTTCATCATCTATTTCCCTCAGTCCATTTTAATAGCAAAGATTTGAATATGAAGAAAAGTAGATACATGGAAAAAAACTTTCATTTTAACCAAAGCCAACTCTTCGTTTTGCAAAGAATATGTGTTGATCGTTAGCGTTTTAATTTCACGGATTACAGGAATTCCTTGAAGAGATTAGTACGGATTTGCTAGTTTATATGTATGTGATAATTCTAGGCGACACACAGCATGTCATCATAGCACGAATTACTGGAATCCCTTGAAGGGATTAGTACGGATTCGCTAGATTGTGGATGCGTCATACTTGCAGAGGACGTGCAGCAAATTAAACTTGACCAAATTTCATGCTCTTAGCTTCTCCGTGTTCCCTGTGTTTAAGATCCAGTGGGATTTTTTCTACACAACCAGGTTCTAAAAAAGCGCTTGTTCGCAAAGCTGTGAATCCAAGAGCACTGGTTGTTTTTTGTCATGTTCATATTATGGAAAAACTGTGTATAATTTATCACACCCAAAGGTTTCATTGATCAAAACAAAGCAGTGATGTATTGGATAGGACACAGTTTCATTGGCACTGTCCGAAAATGCCCGAAAATGAAACGGAAGATGCTGACCTCCTCAATCAATGCTCTTGGAACATCTTTGTATTAAGCTTAATATTACTCTATAATAATAGCTAACACAAATTCACATTTTTGTTTTCGATTTCATATTTGACTCAAGGGCAGTGGAAGGGGGATCCTGTGATCAAAGATGCAGCCTTTGCTGGACTCCTTCCCACCTTAATCTACAAATGCAAAATAAGAGAAATAAAATTGGATGTTTGAAGCAAAGGTAGGAAAAGTAGTAGGGAAATTTCATCAGGAAAGGAAGATTAGAAGCAAATCCCAACATTGATAGGAGATTAGAGTAAGGCTTTTAGAAATTCTTAAAACGACTACTGTCATGGTGTTTTAATGACTGTATATCAAAACTATGCAGCAAAATCCTGACTGTACCGCTTTAATACTCAACATAATCTTGGAACACAATAGAATCATAAATTAATCTTTTTATCAAATTTGCAGCATATTTAGGTGTAAAACCATCATACACCCATCGTTAAGTTATCACAAAACAATGAAAAGTATATCAGTTGTGGCTCTTAGACAATAAAAACTGCCATGTTTTGTTAGCTAAGTCGGTTGGGCTATATTAAGATCGTAAATGAAGGGTAACCCATCAAACAAGCACTCTACTATTTTGAGTGACTTTACCACAGTAAGATCAAAATTAATAATGGGGTCGAATGGTGTTAGAACGGGGAGACTTTTCCACTCTGGACTCTCCTAGGGGTAACAGGCCAAATATACTTGGGAGGAACCCCAGCCCTCATTCCGATGGCCCTGGAGTAAGAACAATAAACTGCCACACACAGTACCTTGCTCCTGTTGGTCTTTTGGCACTTCATACCACCATTCCATTGAGGTATTAGCAGCATCAGCAGCATCCAGTGCAGTATCCCTTTCTTTGGTGATATCGTAGCCATCCATATTTATGTTATTGTTCGTGCTATCACTTACTTTTACGTCATACACACCCTCTATTGAATTTCGGGGGGTTCTCGTCAGTCCTTCAGTCTCTTGGTTCATCTCCTCTTCCAAAAATATTTGCTGGTTGAGTTTAATTGATTCCCTTAGCTCCGTCCACGTAGGCAGTCTGACTGGTTCAGCCGACACCCCGATTCTGCGCGCTCTTTTAGACCCTAAGGAAGCTGTTGAGCTCTCCGATACAGCTTCAGAGACCTCGCTTTTTGTCGAAACTTTGCGCTCAAAATCTAGGGTTTCTATCCCCATTTCATCGCTAGTGTTCGATTCGTCAGTCGATACACTATCGCTTCTTATCAGTAAATTGCGAGACCGTTTCTCCTTGGTAGTCCTATGTTCCTCACTTGTGTTGTCGACCTTTTCAACAGTTTTTGATTCGACTTCAAAAAGCTTTGGTGAGCACCTCTCATACGAACCATCAACAATTCCTCTCATACCACTCACAACAGATTGTTCTTTTGGTTTACCAAAGATTAACTGGTCTAAAATATCTATATCTCCTAATTGTTTGTCTTGCTCTGCAATATGATTCACCTTCAATCCCGGTATTCTGCACGGACTATTCTCTTTGGCGATCTGTTGATCTTTTAAAACATCATCTGATTTACTATTGTTTCGATTTTCAATCGAATCAACCTCTCCTGGTGACTCGTGTATCTCTTCAATCGGATCTGTATCTCTGTTAGTTTCTGTTAAATTTTCAGCCGCGTGTGAGTTTTTCTCAAGTTCATGCAATTCGTTATGCGCTCCGAAACAATCGTCGCTAGAAGCCGTCGCATCGTCTATCTCCTGCAAAGCTTTCAACATTGTAACTGCATGAATCGCTTCTTCTACTTCGCGCATACCCAAGTCCGTCTGACATGCAGCACACACGCTAGCTTTCTGGACCACGTGGGCATGCAGTTCTTTCGAGATTTTCGATCCCAGCTCGAAGTGAGTGTTGGGAAACGGCTGGTTTCCAATATTTTCGCTAAACAATGAGCTAGGGGCATCATTGCCCTCGCTTCCAATAGGCCCATCTCGGACACTCTGAAAGAAATTAACATTCTATTACACTCTTTTTTTACAAGAACAATTTCATAAGAACACGAGCCTCAAAACTGGTCAAAAGTTAAGAACAAATTAAGAACAAGTTGAGGCTGAGCTTCTGCAAATTGCAATTTTGAACAACGTTTTTCTCAAAATCGAGGATTTTTAGCAATGTGTGGGTGCTTTTTCGGTGAATATTCAAATTTGTCAGCAAATTAATTGTTGGCAAATGAGGCCTGAACACCTCCTTCAGAGCAATAGCACTGCTCACACCCTCTTAATTCAAGAACAAATCCAGCCTCAGATTTTCGAAAAAATTAAGAACAGTCAGCCTGAACTTAAATTTACTGGTTCTTATAAAAAAAGAGTGTCTGAAATAAACTAATGCAAAATATCTTCGAAGGAACAGCCGCATATTATGATCAAATGCATACAAAAATCTATAGACCTTACCCACATAAATTGAATATTCACTCTATTTGTGTACAAAATAGGGGTTTGGTTAAACATCCACAAAGATACCCATTTTGAATCTAAAAGAGCATGAGCCTAAGGGATAGGTAGCTATCCACTGCGCGCCTGGACACCATTATTCATGGAATCGATACACGTAATTTCAAGACTAGACGGGACAACAAACATTTAGTTACCCTTAACTTACACGTGTTGTTAGCTTCAGTCCTTCAGTCAGTCTTGACGATTCCTACCTCTTCAAGACTCCCCAACCCCCCTCCCTCTGTCTACGTCATCAAAAGTCGAAACGGCAAAAAAGAGGAATCTCAACAGAATATTTTCTGCACCACAGGGGAGCGGGGATGTAAGAATTTTATTGAAAATATCAGTCTTAAAAACTAAAACGTCCGTTGCTGCCTGACCTCTGTTTTCCTAAATTCATTACTTCATTTCTTTTCTCTAAGCTTTTTGAAGTAAAGTAAAATTGAATTAAATGCCTCTACATTGTAGTCCTTTCTGGGATAAAGCCAATCTTTTCAAGCTTTCATTTATCAATCTCGTTTAAATATTGTGCACGAAATTTCCATCTTAAAGTCCACAATAAAAGTTTTCGTTGAGTTTCTGAAAATCCTAGTGCTGGATGATAAGACGAGAAACGAAGACCTCTTGAAAATTTCAATATCAGGTTTGAAATTTGTTGACAGCACAGTGGAATCTCCGACGAACAATTCATTAATTACATGCAAACAACAGAATAAAATGGATAAATATAAAATAATTAAAGTTATACGAAAATAATCAAAGGAAAAGAAAGTAATAAAAATAATTCAACGAAAAATTTCAAAGAATCATTAACAGTAAACAAATATTATAATCAACAAAACATATAAAGAATAAAGTCATGAATTAATGTAAAACAATAAATAATAAGAAAATTATTGAAGAAACTGGCGGCTTTTATCAAAATAAAACTAATAAAAAATAATCAAAAAGGCATCAGGAAAATCAAGAAACAGTCACACAATAATCAACGAAAAATCGTTTCGAACTGAATTAGGGTTCAGGAACAAAAACGGACATGGTTAAGAAAAGTATCGCCTGGATTGAGGGGGCCGGGGCAGCCATAGCCCCCCCCCCACTTTTTTGCAAAACAATCGAGCTTTTTTCAAAATCTTTTGTTATGAGTGTTCAATTTTCTCTTGGCTCCCCCAATTTCCAACCTGTGTCGAAGCTGTTCCAAGTTGTTTTAATGCCAGGATTTTTAATGCCGTTATTACTGAAAATTTTAGGACTAGTAAAATGTCAGAACTTTTGCTCTGATTGAAACTTAGTATACCGGGGCGAAATATTAGCTTCCCGAAATGATATATGGGCGGACATGAACAATCCGGAGAGGTACCATGTGTTGGTTGATGTCATATTTGTGGAAGAGCGTTCCCTGACCCTGGGTAAGCTGCGATTCGTTGATGCAGTTAAAAGTCCTCAACGTGTATGACACAAGGTCAATCGGATTATCCGAACCGGATTCTTAATCTTCGCCTTATTTGTTTTTATCGCTGTTTGTTCTCGGCGCATTGCAGTGTTCCTTATTTTCTACAATTTTTATCGACTTTTAGCTGCAAGCATTCAATTGGAGTGCGTCGAACAGCCTTCTACCCTGGCCTTTCCTTCATTTGCGTACAAAATGTCAAAACCCGTATCACTCTAAAGCTAAACCTCAGTGTTTTCAGAATGCTTTTGAAAAAGTGACAAAGTTAAGAAGCAAGTTTCAAAAAGCCAATACAAGCATTTTGATGTCAACAACCCTTTTTACAGAACCACAATAACAAGTGACAAAAAAGTGACAAGTTGCTCAATAAAGCAATGCCATGATTTGATATTTGTGTAGGCAAAAGAAAACTTACCATGTTTTGTAGCTTTAGTTTTATGGCAGCCATACACCGCTCGAATTTTTCTTTGAGAAACTCTGCTGGTTGACTAGGCAGCTAAAATATAAGCAAAGTTCTCAAGTGATGTGTTCATGTTGGCAAATAGAAGGCCGAAGAGCAATCCCAGGTTTGAGCATAGTCAATAGAAAAAACTCTGGTCTGGAAGCCTATTGTTCCGTTCTTTTGTTCTCCAAGCGAACTTGAAATCAAATTTATTTTTATCACGTGATCTAAGTAAGGGGACAAGATGAAATGTTCTGTTGCCTCACAATGGCGGATGCACAAGACAGAGAAGAAACTCCGGAAATTTTCGTTGACATGTTGGATGAAGAACTGTTGGATCAAATGTTCCAGGAAGATATTAGCGCTGTGGAAGAGGACTTGAACATTCAAGAGGTTTCAGTATATTTTACTTGCGGTAAATGCGATAAAGGTTACAAGACAAAAGGCGGCCTAAATCGACACACCAGAGCAAAACATGGTGAGAGAAGCACCAAAGAAGCTGACGGAAGTGCAACATGCGAACTTACGTCAACTGGTATATTTGATCTTGTCAAGAAAACCAAAGATGAGTTGTGTCAAAATGAATGCTACCCAAAAACCATGCGGGATACGATTGCTGATTGCCAGTTTCAACCAAGCGAACACCTGCTCGGTGAACTAAAAATCGCTTTTGCCATTCTAAAAAAATATGCTGATGGTGAGAAGTTTTATTCATTTTTCTACGGGAAAATTGTGATAAACGCTGGTACACTAATCCCAGATCTGCCTCCACCAATGTGCACACTAATGGCCAAAAAACTTGGAGACAATGTTTTGCATTATTTCAAGAAACAGAAGCAACTGCCTTGCCAAAAACCGCATTCCCCAATCAGTGCCAAAGAAATGGATGGACTACAGTATCTTGCTGGATATGTAGTGAGCAGATTTTTGAAAAGAATTAAAAACAGCCCTAATTACATGTCAGAGTCCAGCCAGTCACTCTTATCAGTATTGAACAATTTTGTTGAAGAAAATAATACATCACAGAGGTTGATTGCCAGTCAGACAAGAGGAGGGTTAATTGCTGTGAAAAATGAGGTACAGAAAATCTTCTTGTGTGCAGAAAAAACTTTCAGAGCCCACACTTCAACACCAAATATTGTTAGGAAAATAGCTTTACAGCCCATGGTAGACCATCTACTGTTTGATACTGAAGTCATTAGCATGTATAACTGCCTTATAGAAAATGCCACTTTACCAATAGACTTCGAGGTAAAAAACAATTTGTTGGAAAACATGCTGAAGTTGTACCTTCGTGTCAGGTCATTTTCTTTTGCAAGAGATGTTGCAGGAAACCACTTGTATGCTTCAAGAAAGGTGAAAACAAAAGCTTTGCGGAAAGACATTAAAAAAGCAACAGATAAACCAGGCATTAATAATTAACAAATCATTGTGTAGTAACACATGGGGTCATTCAAAAAGTAGGTTTCTCAGAGAGAGGGAGGTGTCAGCTATAAACAGACAAAGGGTTTGGGTGGCTATCGATCTTAATTGTTACTTTCACTCCAAAATAACCAATTATCTATATCAAGAAAATCACTCATATATACATGGAATTTAGAAAGGAACACTGGGTGAGCTGAAAGTAACTAACAAGTAAATTGTAAAACTAAATGCTTTAGACGACTGTTTTTAGTGTTCTATCTTTTCTTTAAAGGTTGGTTATCAACAATGTACCATGAAGGCTTGCGTTTTTGTTGGTGTGCTCCTACAGTGTTGCCTGTAACAGGAACTACTGATCTCTGCATTCGTATAATGTTGTCATTGTACCCAAATTGATATAATGAAGGGTTATCATTTCTTCTGCCCAAACCTCTTTGTCTACCAAAATACTCCTCTAGGACATCTTGATTGAATTTCTCTGTTAACACAAATTCAAAACCACTTTGCAGCAGAAATTTTGTAGCTTCAATGACAGAATGAACTGTGATTCTTATTCCTTCATAAGTCTGAGCAGACAAGAACATTTTGGCTTTGGCATCATTTGAAAAACCTTCACGCTTCTTTATACTTTCTTTCCAGTCTGCTAGATACTTTAAAAAGGAGTTTTCCAGCCATTCAAATCTTTCATCATTGACACTGCGGTATGGCAGTAAAAACTGCTTTCGCTTTTTTACACCTTCTACTTGATTCCTTACATTTAGTGAATCAAAAAATCTATCCATGTTTTCACAAAGGACTGCTGTTGCATGCATTGATTCTGGGTAGTATTCTTTGAGGATCTTTCCAACTGAATCACTAAGTAATTGAACTGCCAGTCGTACATTCATACAGGAATATGGATTTAAAACTATATGCTCTTGTGACAGCTTTGAAATACTTTTCAAACCACATCCCATTTCATCACGAACAACCTTACAAAAATGATTCCATACAATGTGCTTCCCATCATTCCACATGTATCGTGTTTTTCCTTCACCTGGCAATAAAGAAACTGTTTAAAAATTGGAGAAAATGCAGAAGGAACAGATAGGGAAACATTTTGCTTTGCTTCATCAGTAATAATCAGTATATATATAAATATATACTATCAAAAGCCCCAAGTCTCCATCAATAATATAATCTATATAATATATAAGAACACATTATATAAATTACAAATATATATGCTTCTACAAATGGGATAAAAATGAGTATAAACATAGTGAGATCTGTATGTATATTCATTTAAAATATGAAATGGTCCACAAAATATTTTGCATGTTAAATTTTGCTGCAAGATATCAAGTTACATATTTAATAGTTTCTTACCCGAATGATAAACACAGTTTCGAGTTGTCTTCAGCAAATGGGGTGCATCAGAAAAGAACCATATGTATCTATCCAGTGCAAACAAATTTATGGTACGGTGAACAACATCTGCACCTCCCTTTCCATCCAACATATCATGCATTTTGTAAAACTTTCTATTGCATGAAGCTCCATCTGAAACTGCAGCAATGACAGGCAATTTGCAGGTCAGCTCCAGTATAGCAACTGCTTCCCAAAAAGTTGTCATAATTTGGTATGCTGTAACTCCTCTTGTAGCAAAATACGCAAAGCTGAATTTCAAGTCTGATGCCAAACCTCTCACATAGTATACCAGGGCATGACTGGCTAACTGGTCAACATCATCAAAGCAAGAGTAATTTAGATCTGCATTACCCAAATCAACAAATCCAATTAGTTCTCCATTATTTTTGTTGTACACTAAATTCTCCTGAACTTTCACCTCATCAATTGAAATAACGATGTAACGTTGAACACCTTTTAGCATTGAAGCCGTTTCAATGAGCTCATTGATCACTTCAGAGTTAAAACCTGTCTTAGGTCTTATTGCATTTCGATAGTCCCTTAATGTTCTACGACTTGGCAGAGTCAGTATATTTGTATGTCTAAGTTCATCATAGACAGACGCAGATTTTGATGCCAGGGACAGGCAAAAGCGTATTATCATTGGGTGATACTTCTTACTTCCGCTTTGCAGAAGTTTAGTTTGCTGATCCCAAAAAAGTTTCATGAATGGTGATGCATTCTCTCTGTTGCTGGCCATAATCCCAAAAATGTCACTTGAAAGATCATCATCAATTTCAACACCTGCAAACTTTATTTCTTTTTCCATTCTTTGAATTTGAACTTTCAATTTTGAAGACTTCAACCTCTCTTCTTGCAAGGCTAACTTCACCCTATTTGGGTGTGTCTGTGACAATGGGGCATTGGGATGTGCAGGAGTATTATGCTTGCTTTGTTTAGACAACTGTGCCTTTTTAATTTGCTTAGTTGATTCATTGCAGGAAGGACATACTTCTGCACTTCTTGTTAGAAAAGAGCAATCTTTTGCCCTCAAATAATGTTTGGGTTGACTAGGGTTGTCATCACTCTTTTCTAGCTCAAGTTCACATGGAATGTGATGAGTTACCAGTGAATCTGATCTGACATCTACAACACCTAAACAAAGTTTTAAGCTGGACAAGTCATTCAGAAACTTCGAAATTGTGATGTTTCTGAGGGATCTTTTGCTTTCCTTATACAAAAAATGGTCGTCTGGCAAAAGATGGCCATAGGCAGCACAGGTGTATGCCAAGCTCTCATCTACAATGACCTCTAATTGAGGAATAATGTATGGCCTTTCAAAAAATTTGAATGTTAATTTGTTTGGACTGTTGGCGATAATCCAGCCATTAGATTGTAGCTTTAATTTCCCAACACGTGCTGCAAACTCATTGAAGTGTTTGTAAGAAGGAACACTGTGTTGTAAACTAGCAACACTGTCCTTGACAATGCTAAGATGGCGTCTTTCTGCTGCTGTTGGTTGTTGAAAAGACTTCAATGGAAGATTTATTCTTGGTAGTGCACCAAATATCAAAGACTTCCGTCCAGTTTCTGCAAAAAAGGGGAAGAATATTTCACTATTTATTTCGTAAATTAACTTTATACAGCAAAATTATACACACTTTTAAGTATCAAATTTTTTGGAAATGTTTAAGTAGGCAGACAGACAACTATGCCTGTATCGCAGACAGAATCATGATGGCATAATGACATTTTTCAAACATTGCACTTCAAGGCAACTTACTACAAAATAAAAAACTTACAGGTGTCTTAAAAGTGTAATGTTTAAAAGCTTTCTTTTTCATGTTATTTCATAAATTCAATGCTCTTATAAGGTCAAGGGCATTTAGGATCGTTCGAGGAATCGTTATACCTTTAGGCCCATTTGTTTGTTCGTATTTACATACAACAAACAATTACTTTTCGAAAAATTTAAATATAACATTGATTTATTAACTCACTAGTAAGCTCAATATCTCCTTTCTGGTAATGTTTCTCGCAAATATAAATATTCCCAGATTCGATTTGACGTTTGAAATCGCTGTCGACTGTCCTGTACTTCTTGACGATGTTCAAAGTCTCGCTTCTCCAATCTATGAAATCTTGCGATTTTCGCTGTGAAACTCG
Organism: Rhopilema esculentum; assembly: GCF_013076305.1. Next base: position 1,181,669 of record NW_027018659.1, read on the forward strand.
AAAAAGTCCAACTCCACCGTAGGAATGTCGACGAGAAGTTCCACAACCTGGGATTGCACAATTTGAACCGACCATAGTTCTCAAAATATCACCAACATCTTCGCAATACGCTCAAAACTCAACAACAATCCCTCTATTCCAATTTTGCCGCGTCCCCTTACTTAGATCACGTGATTGCAATAAACACGAACAAAGAGTTAGAACAATAGGCTTCCAGACCAGAGTTTTTTCTATTGACTATGGTTTGAGAGATGATATCTAACATGATCCGGCGGTAAATAGGGGAACAAAAGCCGATCATGCTGAGTGAGCTCAACACATGACTCAGGGATACGACACCGATATCATGAACCCTGCACCGGAGGGGAAATCGAGTTCCTAACTTTGAGGCCCTTTGACGTCACAACAAAGATTTTCTTTAGAATGTTGGATTTTGATTAGATATTATAAAAGAACTCTATATAATGCTTCCAAATATGCAAAAATAAGTCGATGAGTCAAAACTTGGGTGAGCTATGGCCAATAGAAGATTTGAAGTTTGCTAACGGATTACTGTCATTTTGGCTCTGTTTCTACAGTTACGAATAGAAACCAAATTTATTGTGATATCATCACTTAAAAACTCTATTCACACATGCCAACAGCTTACGAGATTTCCATGAAAACAAAAGGATTTTCAGAGATTTTCAGTTACAACAATAAGATTTCCACCAAAGGTGTGCGAGATTTTCATAGAGCGATTTGCCTCTCGCCTAGCATAAGGGCGAATAAAAATTAACATGGACGAAGCCACAATGTCTTACTTTTTAGACACTTATTTTTAGAGACAATGATATTTGCGTTTGAAAAGACACTTGAATCTCATGCCGAGAAAGGGTCAAAGAATTCAGGCAGAGGTGGCGCAAGAAATCTTCTGACAGAGGGACTTGGAGCTTCCGACAGGGGGGCTAAAATGATTAAAATAAACAGTTTTCGTACGTTATTTTGTCAAATTTGCTCCGATGGGGGGGGCTAGATGCTTCCGACGGAGGGGCTGTAGCCCCCCTAGCCCTCCCCTGGCGCCACCACTGAGTTCAGGGCAGGACTCAGGACAGAGAAACAGAAGTTACGAGGTTGTGTCAATAAGGATATAAGGACATTAAAGGTGCCACAGTTGATGCAGAAAGTACGAGTCTTTATGAATGGCTCCGCGACAATAAGCTCTCATTCGACGATTAAAATTCAAGATATGGTAATGGTTCAAAACAGAAACTAAGCAAAATGAGAAAAGCTATCATTCCGAGGCAGGGAATCATGATGTTAGTCTTGTGAATCAAACCAAATATCTTGGTATAATTATTGATGAGAACTTAAAATGGCATCGCAAATGAATAACATCCAGACCAAAATTTTGCAGGCTATTGGCCTCCCGACAATTTCCCCCTCCTATTTCTAATTTTTTCTACCTAAATTTTCTTCGAATTCAAATCAAGGCCGGCCGGAGTTATTGATAAGAAGTTTGCGGTTATACATTCCGTCGGAAAACGTTCACACGGTAACTTAATTTCAACGCAATATGTTTTACCGCGTTTCAGGGTCATTCGGTCACACAGATTCATAGGGTAACGCGGTTTCGCAGCATCTCAGTTCACTCTGCTGTCGTACGGTTTCATGACCAAGCGGTCACTCAGTCAATCAGTTCTGAGGTCTCGTGGCCCCTCAGTTTAATGGTCACAATTTCCCTGAGTCAATGAGTAATGGGGTCTCAAAGTTTAATTTTAAAGTTAAAACCATCAAATACAGCACCATATTATAAATAAATAAAATCTTTCACAATTCATCAATTTAAAATTCAAGGCAACAGCTGGCTTCGTGATGATCAACGCGCCTGTCAAGCTGGAACAAATTTCTACTTATGTTAGTATGCATTAGTATCCGAACTATTGTGACACTTTGTTACTATCACAATGAGATGCAAGCAAATAAATAAAACAACTTTTTTGCATCATTTTGTTACTACAGTCTACTGATTAAAAATACTTTTTACCGAATCAAAGCAACATTTGCCGAAGAACACAAACATAGAGTATGTGGGGGGAGGGGGGTCGCACTCCCCACACCCCCAGTAAACCCGTCCCTGACCAGGACAGATTCGGAACCAACGACCAGCAACGTCGTTGCTCTATCAACAAACTTACCCGGTCACGTGAAAAGAAGGGAACGACAAAGTAAATATGTGAGTTCTAGTCTAAGCAAAGGGCTCTAGATTAAAAAGATCGATCGTGCTCAAAACACGCGTAAATATCTAAGATAAAGCAAAACTTAAGGATACCAACCTCAGATTCTGGCAGCAAATCGCCTGGAACTGGAAACATCTCTAGAATATCGCGTAGACTGTTTTCGTGTTTTGCCACAGTTTCAGACAATGAATTCTGCAACCAGTTAACATTAAAAAATAACTACTCAACTGTTAAGAGCTTAGAAAACAATGAACCATTTTTACCTGGCAGGAAACCTGCAATTTTTACTGTTGGAACAGCATCTGAGAGCGTACTTAGTAAAATGAATTTTTTGATGACCTTTTTCAAGCTCAGAGCATGCTGGTAAAGTGAACGATATCATTGATAGCTTTTCGATAAGTGAAACAGCTGCAATGGACAGTCCTAAAATAATATTCAACCAAATTGCCACATCCATTGTTTTGAAAAATTAGATTGAATCAGCCGGATGGTTTCAAAATACTCACAGGCTCTGAGAGCTTGAAGTACAATCTTAAAGAAATGCTCAAAAAGTTCAAAATAAGAAGAAATCAGAGGCATCAAAATAAGAAAAATAAATCGCATTGTTCATAAAATAGAAAAATCTCATAGAAATGTTCTCTGAATTCACACAAGTTAATCAACGCAAAATGTGCTCCACAAAATAACTAAAATACTGAAAAATACGGAATTTCAAAGGATGTGCAGGATTTTTCTGTTTCAAAATTACAAACCTCGAGTCTCTTTATTTCATCGTTGCGTTTTTGTAGTGTGTTTTCCTTCACTTCTACAGTATCTTCAAGCTCAAAAACCTTTCCTAAGAAAAAGAATGAAATATATGGATTATAAAATTGCGATCTTAAGAACATCTATTTATAAATATATCACAATTTGACAAAGGTAGCTTCTGTGACGATTCTTTTTTTTCTATTTAAACACAGTAAATCGTCTATTTATTAGATATTCGAAACAAATTAGGAATAAATTTCGAAACAAATTAATTAGATCGATCGTGCTTCAAAATAAAATAATTAGACATCAATTTTCAATATTATCTTATGTAAGTCATGATAGCTAACCTTTACTTTTATAGTGAAATATACACAAATTATATAATGAAAATTACTGTTTACCGGTCTGTCATAAAGTGCACGATTGTATTGTAATGTAGATTATTTAATGTTAGTTTCTACAATAATGAATATACACTAAATAAGACTAACGTGAAGCAATTTCAAGAATTGCATAAGACAGTTCATTTACTGCAAAATGAGCATGCGCACTTGTTTTCAAAGAACTAAGTTTTGATCAAATTCTTAAATTGTCTAGTATTTTGTGCTGTCTTTATTGATTCCGAGAGTGAATTCCAGATTTTAGGCCCTTGAAAACATACCATGATCTGATACCATTATTGGTAGTTCTGGCTTTTGGACAGACACCGTATAGACAGAGCTGTACAGAGTTGCCTGTTGATCTCATGAAACTTTATACTCTAATAAGAAACTTAAAACCTTCCTGTTTTCTACACTTAAAAGCCTACAAATTAAGTAAATGATTACGAATTCAGAATAGGGCACTTACGCATGTGTTCGCGATCTCTTGCTTCTAGATTTGCAACCAAGCTTCAAAGACAATAAAAATTCCAAAAAATTATCTATGATGGTACCAATCCAACAAAACAGATTGGAATACCAGGAAACATGTGTTATTCGCTATTAATTGGAAAGTTGGTTTTTGAAATTACAACTTTTGTCCTTAATTTTGATTAAAAGCAACGATACATTCAAATACTGTCACAGTTTTGAAATGAATTGAATTTGAAATGAATTTGAAATGAATGAACTGAAATGTCACTGCCTCAAATTGAAGCAAAGTATACCTCGTCTATTGTCATTTGCTACTTTAAAGTAAATGAGCATGTTGTTTGTCATAGAAGCAAGCTTTTACGATAATGTTTTTCTCGGCAGATGCTAGTAAAGTCTTCGCCCACAGAAAGTAATTTTTGTTAGGTGTTTTTCCATAATACAATCCACGAGATGACGTCGGTCTCCTCCCCCTTAATGGATTTAAATCAATGAGCAGGTGCAACACTAATTGAAATACAAAATGCTTGACTTGATTACTCGGTTAGGTCCTTTATCCGTTGTACAGCCTCGTTTTTAGCATCAACGTCGTCATCCTACAAAAAAGAAATATACATTTGAATGTAAATTATCTGATAATATCAAAAGAAAATACTTCCACTTCCCATGTTAAAATAATGCAATTCTGTTAACAGCCTAATGCGAAATGTCAGCTACAAATCGCATTGTGAAAAAACTACATTTATACAAACGTTCTTAGAATATCTACTCACAATCTTCAATGATTGAAAGAGTGAAAAGAAAAGTTAAGATTTGATCTTAATTCTACCAGAAAACTTTTGATGACTTTGGTAATAACGGCTAAGGACACGAAGGCTGCTGATTTATTCCGCAGTGAAAGAGTGCTTGAAAGTTAATTTTTGTTGCCAATGCCTAATTTGCATTCCAGCAAAAAACATAGTCACCAAAGATATTAAACAAATTTAAGCTTTTTTCTCACTTTTGCAATGAATGTGTGCTCAATAATTAATTCGAGGTTTAAGCCTAAACAAACTCTTAAACCACGACTGCTGGAACAAAAGCGAGGAATACAACGCCAGCTAAGTATCAGTTGACGTAATCCGTTCCAATATGGTTTTTTTAAAAAAAGTCAAAACAGGAGCTGGTACAAGCAAAAGCAAGACTGCGTCGGATATATACCAAGGTATATCGTCAAGGATATATGACAAGGTATATCGCATCGTCAAGGATATATGACAAGGTATATCGCATCGTCAAGGATATATGACAAGGTATATCGTCAATGATATATGACAAGGTTTATCGTCATAGATATATGACAAGGTTTATCGTCAAGGATATATGACAAGGTATATCGCATCGTCAAGGATATATGACAAGGTATATCGCATCGTCAAGGATATATGACAAGGTATATCGTCAATGATATATGACAAGGTTTATCGTCATAGATATATGACAAGGTTTATCGTCAAGGATATATGACAAGGTATATCGCATCGTCAAGGATATATGACAAGGTATATCGCATCGTCAAGGATATATGACAAGGTATATCGTCAATGATATATGACAAGGTTTATCGTCATAGATATATGACAAGGTTTATCGTCAAGGATATATGACAAGGTATATCGCATCGTCAAGGATATATGACAAGGTATATCGCATCGTCAAGGATATATGACAAGGTATATCGTCAATGATATATGACAAGGTTTATCGTCATAGATATATGACAAGGTTTATCGTCAAGGATATATGACAAGGTATATCGCATCGTCAAGGATATATGACAAGGTATATCGCATCGTCAAGGATATATGACAAGGTTTATCGTCAAGGATATATGACAAGGTTTATCGTCAAGGATATATGACAAGGTTTATCGTCAAGGATATATGACAAGGTATATCGCATCGTCAAGGATTAATGACAAGGTATATCGTCAAGGATATATGACAAGGTATATCGTCAAGGATATATGACAAGGTTTATCGTCAAGGATATATGACAAGGTTTATCGTCAAGGATATATGACAAGGTATATCGCATTGTCAAGGATTAATGACAAGGTATATCGTCAAGGATATATGACAAGGTATATCGTCAAGGATATATGACAAGGTATATCGTCAAGGATATATGACAAGGTTTATCGTCAAGGATATATGACAAGGTTTATCGTCAAGGATATATGACAAGGTTTATCGTCAAGGAAATATGACAAAGTATATCGTCAAGGATATACGAAGTTCGCGCGATACACGAAACGCGAATGTGATACAGTAGGACTTGGACTAACAGAGACCTTTGGCAGCCCCCCCCCCCCCCACCGAGGCGATTGACGGCCAAAATGTTTCTTTTTTATGCACCCAATTTTTAAGCTGGCACATCCCATTTTTGGGACCAGTATTTTTACAACGAATTGAGAATGACAGTCCCATGCAATTGATAAAATATGTAGACTTAGTTGCAGATACAGAAAATGACCAATGCTGAAACCTGGAAGGAAACAAGCTCACTGTCAAACGTAAGACTAAGTTTTTGATAACATGGAAGGTGATTCATCAAACAACATTGAGCAATGGGCAGCTTCTATAACCGTAAAGACATACAAAAGCAGTGTATGTAAAATATGCTGCTTAAAATAGACACAGAGTTTATTTATCAATTAAGTAAATCTTTTTGATATAGGCTTTAGCTAGCATGCACTAACAATAACGTACCTTTTCACAAAACGTCTCTGTCTTCTTCAGTTTATGTAGCTCTTCCCTTGAGAAATAAAATCACGATGAAATTAGAAAACAATGTCATCATCATATAAAGGATATAAAACTGAGCAAAAACTTAGAAAGCATTGAAAATCTTAATTCCAAAGTACTCTGCTTTGTCTGGTGAGAATGGAAGGTATAGACGCTCTACTTACGTCTCATCAAAAACTAATCTGTGTATAAGTTCAAAAGCTTTAACAGAGCTTGGTTAGCAGTAGCAAAATACTTACACTGATGTTAAGCTTCTTTTCAGAAGGCATTCAGTATATATGCATTGAAGACGTTTGGATCACATTAATAAATAAATATCCACAAATGAAATCATTAACTAGGGTTATTCCAAATATGCAGGTAACCTTTAAAACATCCTCTTTATTTGTAGAAACAAATGCAATATCAAAAAACTCAAAACAAAAATATAATTAATTGAACTCTCACTGCAAGGCCTGATTCTTTTCTTGCTCCTCTTCAAGCTTAACAGGGAAAAACAAATACGACAAAGTAATAATAAAAATAATATCAATTGAGAATTCAAGATACAAATGAATCAGTGTAACAGCAAGCAATATTTAATCATATTTAGTGATCTAGTATGTCAGCGCTGGATTGAAATTTCTCATTATTCAGGTAACACTGATAGAGCCCCAGTTGTGAAGAGACGCATCATAGATTATAAGATCCAAATCACTTTAATTCTATCCTTACTTTTTACCCAAAAATATCATTATTGCTGGAACGCCAATAGCACCGGCAACCTCTTTTCCACGAGTAGGTATTAGCAATCTGAATTGTTCTTGAGGCTTTCAACTCAAAAATTTCGATTTTATTTCTAGGAGTGCATTTTCACGAAAATCAATAATTTGATAGCAACGTAAATATTCATGTATGACTCACAAAAAGATCGTCATGAGAGGACACGTAACGGGAGTTAACGAAAGATTTGCTCTCAAAGGTTCCTCTCGTTTCATACACAGTTCATCAAAACTGGCACGAGAAAATCGAACAGGTTGTGACAAAAGACAATAGGCGTTGCAACTCCTTGCGCCAATAAAAGTCTTTAACTCACTGAAAAGCCCTACAATCTCCACCGTCTTCTCAAATTCCCTTACCTTGTAGAAACAGACCAAAAAAGGCAGCCATTTTGAAAAATGCTTCTCAATTGTATGTGAATCAGATTATAAAAGAATGAGTAAAGGAGGCTGAAAGACTTGTTAACTGATCGCAAAGAAAAAGTCAGTGGAAAAAAACCAAATAGAAAAAACTGTGGAAGCTAAAATGAACCACCTGTGTTAACTGAGAACTTTGTAAAACATCAATCAAATTTGCTTTACGTTGATCAGAACACAATGAGATTTCTAAAATTAACCTCCATTTGGCTTTCTCTATAAAAATTCAATTGGGTTTGATTTTGATAAAACATAATCGCCTGCGTCCAGACGCTAAAAAGATTGGTAGAGCTATTATTACACAGTCAATGAGAACAACTGAAAAATGGCCTTGATGTGATCTTTATAAATAAACTTGAAAGAGAATGAACCGATGATCCTCATGGACAACGTTAGGAGCCACGCCTTCACGTCTAGAAGAATTCACAACGTCTCCGAACAAAATTATTCACATCTACTTGTAAAAAGATACAATAGAAACCAGACGAAGGCAGAATGATTAGCAAAAGTTAGTATTCTGCGTCTAAATAAAATATTGAGAAAAATATATAATATAATAAAATACAATACAATATAATATAATATAACATAATATAATTCAATTGACATGATGCGACAAAAAGTAGTGTTATTGAATTTACCTCTATCGTTAATTTTTCTTTTTCTGTCCTCAGTTCTTCGACAATAGCCTTCTCTTTCTGAATATCCTCAATCAATTCGTTAACTCTAGAACATCCAAATATGTTCTACTTTAGAAATTCATGTTATATATAAGATTCAATACCTAAGATTGTCAGTAACAGAAAGACTTTGCATCAAAGATGGTGTCAGTATAATTGAAAAATTTCAATTGAATTAATAGTTCCTTTTTAAGCCTAATTTTGTACCAAATGGTTCCACTTGTTTCACAAAAAAGACAATTTTTATGCAAAAACGTCACTTAGGTTGTAAATAAAACTGCAAAATAGAATCAAGGAAAAGTCAACAGCAAAATAACTTGAAAACCGGAAAAGCACTAAGTCTATAATCCGATGCAATGTTTTTAATTTTAAAAATATTAAAGCTAATTGCATGTATATGACTATACCAGGTGAATAATGGTAATTTTTGAGAAGGAAGAAATAATTTTTCAGATCGGAGTTTGAAGCAGTCACTGTTCCTCCGAATGTTTTCATGCTAAAATTTTACAAATGATCGTGCATTTGCAACAGCGGCGAACACGAGTATCAGGTTAAAAGCTAAAAAGCGACGAGGAATCTCTTGTTTTTTATTTTTAAACAAGATAATACTTTTGAAGAGCCATTTCAATCCCATGAGCGAAACCAGATTAAGTTCATCGCGATCGCAGATATAACAGGATTAAAGGGTCACCATTGATAAATTGCACTTGGATTTTATGTTACTAAAATATTTGGCGTTCATGAAATGAAGCGCTGAAACTGTGACATTGAAAGGTCAAATGATTTGGAGCAGGTACGAAAGCTCAAAGGATTAACAATAACACGAATTTTAGAAATAGATAAATCGAACAAAACATGAGGATAATTTCAAATTTTTATTATTTGGTGCCCTTCATAATAAGAATAAAAATGGTGGTTAAGGTCTTACAAGAACACTTTTATAGATATATCCAAATCAAATTATTTCTGCTATTCTTGCAATATCTCATTACAAACTTTGAAAAAGCTTAACATATGAAGAGCTGTAGATAAAGTGTACTTATTCTTCGAACTTGTACGAATAATAATGGCAATTGCATACGAAAAAAGATCTGTACCTTTGCTCCATTTCTTCCCCTGATATCGATATATCTCCAATCTTCTGCAATGCCTTCTCTCGGCTTTCTGTCAGCTTTTTGTTTTCAGCTAACAGATAAAGATAAAATTTTGGAATCACCATGTGAAAATACGTGTCCAAAAAGTATTTGTTCAAAGATTATTTGTTCGTTCAAGTTAAAGAATCCAGTCATGGAATAGCGTTTCGTTTTCACACGAATATTAAAATGCCGCAACTGGAATATTTAAAGACGACAAAAATCTTATCTCGGCCAGCTATGGCGGGGATAATTGTCCAGCTGTGCTCCGACTTGAGTCGGATGAAGCGAACAGCCGCGAGAATGACAACGGTTGACAATACCAGCATGAAAAAGCTCAAAGCTTAACTGAGATGATTAAAGAATCTGATTCAATGTTGTGAAACATAAATTGTTACTTTCTGCAGCACAGCTTTTAGCAAAAGAATACTGTTTTAAACGAAAATCATCAAATACCCATCAATAGCCAACTATCGTTCTCTTGTAACAATGCAAGGCTTATTCGTGCTTTCTCTTTTTGTTGTATTAATGGACCACTTTTGTTCATACATACTCAAATTGTTCCCAATCTAACCAATGAAATTGGCGAAATTTCTCTAGATCTATTGTATCGAGTTCACTAACTAAATTTGCCAAAAAAGCCCTTGCTAGTCCCTCTCGAAATTTCCTGGCAGCTTATTGTTGTCCATTGTCTGCTATGATTGTCAGTTATTTGATGTTTATGCTTCATTGTTTCAAGGAGAGATGTGTTCTTGGTCATTGACTTTGCATAAAAAAGTTCTCTGACGAGGTGGTTGTGTAGCAAGAGAACTGGACAAACTTTAGTTATCAAGTCCAAGGAAAGATGACAGGTCTACGAGCTACTTCCGTAAAGATTATTGAAAACAGAACTAACGAAAATGCCACATGTATATATGTATATAATTATTTAGCCTGGACAACACTGTACACAACAAAAGGTTGGCATAGATAGTGGTCCATCAAACTTTATACAAGGAATTGATGTGATTCCCCTTGGAAAAACACTTGCATGCTAAAAAATTTCCAGGAAACTGCTAACAAGAATTACATGTAATGTGGAAAAAGGCAATGAGATGAACAAAAGCGTGTTCTATTCATTTTATTTGGAAAAAGGCAATTATAGCTTAAAATCCATGACTACGACAAAAGAAGAATAATGGTTGAACATTGGAATAGAACGCAAGATTCGTTACAAGTCATCACGAAAGATTGCGAAAGTTTGTGTCACCGTAATTACCTCTGGAGCAACCTGCAATTATGAAAAAGTTTAGAGGACAGATTTCAATTTGATCCATTATAATCCTGCATCGCTGGGTGCAAGTGCTATTCTTATCAATTCCTAGATTTAAGTTTGGCAAATGAATTCTAGCAGAAAATGCTACTTAAGATAAACTATTTATGAGAACACTTTTCGCAACCTTAATGCGAAAGTAAACTTGCGAATGGAGGAGTGGAGCAAAAGACAACCGCTGTTGGGATGACAAACAAGAGTAATGAGTGAGGCAGCCCCCCCCCCCCTTCTCAGCTTCAAAGTGCATGCACATTATCACACTTGTACATGCTATTCTTGTACCCACAGAGGGGGGACGACTCACTAATTAGAATACTTTGGCTTGCTCATCTTCCAACAAACCTTTTCAGACACTTGCATATCGTGGTTTTTCTTCACTTTATGAAATGAAGAGCCGTGAATTATTAATTGCCTAAATCAGAGAACGACATTATCAACAACGTGTTTCATATACGTAGGTCCATCCACAGAGAAAAATGGTTCTTACATCGATTAGACTGAGATACAGCACTCTGGACAACAGAAGCAGAAGTTTTGTTAAATTACGGAGATACGCACGCTGCAAATTTCAAGCCAGCTGCCGATCTACATTGGAAAAAGACTGATTCGAATAAAGTTCTGTCTTATCTATGGGCTTATCCTTGGTTCTTTTTGTGTTTCGGTTAAATACGTCTCAAGATTTTTACTCTAAAATCCTTAATGTTGTACCGTTTAGGTCGCAAACATTAGATGCAGACGTCCCGATGTATCTATGCTGCAAATAATTCCTACATTTTTAACTCTGTATCTTTCTTGCTTACTCTGAGTCGTTCTCTAAACACATCTTCACTTCCCAGTCTTCTAGTTGCGTCTTTTCAACAATCGAACTCATTAAACCAAAAGAAACATAAGACAACCCAAGGAACATCACTTCCAACAACACGGCCATGTGTCACATAAATACTTTCCCTTACGGCTACTGACGTCACATTCAATGTGCTAAGCACGCTAAAATCTCGCGTTTTAGCACGACAGGCTCTCGCGTTATTAACACGTTGAATTTGCGTGTTCTTAGCACCATCTATATACATATTTCTTTGGTCAAGATAGCTCGCTGCAATTCCAGGCGTGGTGTGGTCACATCGAGAGGAAGAACCAGGACACTGCTCGATAAGCCTAGCTTTTCAGAGTCCTAAGAACTACAAAAATACAAAAATAAAGGCTGCCTTTAGTCTCCCAGTATCAACAGAGAGGATACGTCTGCTGCAGTGTGGACAGGATGGCAGCTTCTAATTGCTTCAAACTGGGTCCAAACTGTATCCTTCGCTAATATGGCCACGCACACTAACCATTTGGCCACTTCTCCTTCGTAAAGAGCGAACCGATCAAAGGCGTCTTGAAAATTCAATACATCGTAACAACATTACAAAGACTTGCTCTTTGCAGTTTTTTTAAAAAGATAGCCTTAACAGATTGTACTAAAAAGAAGCTTCCTCACGGCCTTTAAACCCTCTGGCTACTCTTCCACCGCAACATGAAAAGGACATCATCATCCCCAGTGACATGAAGTGCACGCTTCAAGTAAGTCCAATGCAACAGTTCTGCGTCTGAACAGCGATCTTTATTGAATTCGGTCATGAAAAATTCATATGCGATCATGACACTGACCCAGTGCGTCATGAGGGTGTAGATAGCAGATAACATGATCAATTGGTTTATGAACAGACCGGAGATAGCCTACAAATTGCTTGTACAGCCACCTCAATGTGTCGGGTTTTGGAAATTTTCAAACAATATCGCCCAAAGTGAAATATGAAGATAATAGACACTAGAAAAGGCATCTAGAAATCGTTATTTCGCAGCTTTAGGGAAGAATTCAATTAGAGGAATAAAGGATGAAAAGGACGAGACAAGGATCCTTAGAAGTAATAGGGAAACGGATAGGAATATCGAGTTTTGGGAAAGTAGTGAAAATGCAGTTTAAATAGATGGAGGTGAATTCTAAGGAAAATAAAACGTCTTCTGAAATCATAGGAAAACATCCAGTCTTGCTTTATAAATTGTTCGTTAAAAACATTTCTGGACCATTTATCTTAAAAGATTATTGATATTAACTTTCAAGATCGATAAACTGCTAAAGAATTCTTAACCTTTATCGTTGTACAGACGAAAAACCCTGGTTTTAAAGAGCCTAAGCTGTGAATGGCTTTATCTTAGGCAAACATTTTGACCCTGGCCTGGCATTGTTAGCTTTTAGCTATACTAACTTTGATCTCATTTATTTTCAAATATTTTTACAAGATGATTTCTTAATCTTTAGCGTTGCATAATGAAATAGAAGCTAAAAAAAGATTACCATGCGTTTTATGCAAAAAATGAGAAAACGTTGTTGACTTGAATTAGCTATTTTACAATCCATTATACCAATATTACCCTGATATATTTCGCTTTACATTAGGAAAATATCATACTTTTACTGATTATTAATTTGATACTTAAAGAATAAATAAAAACTAAATATATAAAATGACAGATTTGTTTCAATCAAATGAACATAAGATGAGAAATGCAGTTTGGACTGAGGAGACAAACTTTCTTGTAACACTGCACTTCTGGTAAAGATTAGCTAGAGAAAGGCTGGAGAATTCAAGTAACTTTGACAATCAGGTATCAGATTGTGGTAAGAATACGCAACATTGATGAAATTAGGGGAGTATGAACAATGCTAATCAAAGAAGATCGATTGATAGCAAGGCCTGAAGTTTATTTTATGGTTTCCGATAGGTTGAATAAGTTCATCTTTTCCCAGTGGAGAGGCAGCATGATGACGTCACGAAAATCCATTTTTAGAATTGATCAATTGTGAGCACTTGAGCACCGTCAAATAGCGTGCTTAAGCGTTCAAAGTTAGTTCAAACTGTTACGGATTTCCTGAGATAGGGCCCATGAAAGATCTGAAGTTTGCTAATTAATAATTGATATTTTTGCTTCATTGATAAGTTTTGGAACCAGGGCCAAATTGCTTTATTCTATTCTAATAAAAATATATCTTAGTAATATCTCAAGTATTTTGTAATAAATCTATATGATTTTGCATCTTTAGAGGTATTTTATAGTACTCTTTTTAACTATAAACTCAAAAACCAAAAAAATAAAAGAAATTTATTTGACGTAATAATTTTTTCTCTCAGACTTTTTACGGTAGAGCTCATGGAAATAGAACGACAGTTCTAAAGCGAATATGTTCAATACAATTGTTAGAAAGGAGCGAAGATGTATGATTTAGACAAGAGTTTCGGTTTCTGTAGAGGAAAACCTAATAGAAACATCTGGGTCCGGCGAATGTTGCATAGAACTTAACCACCTGTTGTGCAAAATATAGTTCGATGAAAAACAGATTTCTGGATATTTCTTAGAAACTGCAAAAATGTTTTGCTTGTACAGCATCCATGAGAAACGAAACGCTCCATGATAGCAAATGCTGAGATGTTGCATACACAAAAAAATGAAAATATGAGCAAAATATGTTATTGATAAAGACAAATATGCTTGACTCACCTCTAACTTTTTCCAGGGAAACAAGAAGCTTTGCAGATCTGAATAGGGAACAAACACGCTTATTTACAAACTAAGTGTCGCTAATATTAGTTGTTTCATCTATCAAAAAATCAGATGCTGCCAAATATTGTTTGTGTGTTCACGAAAAGACCTGTGAGCACCAGTAAGTTATCAATAAATGCTTGAAGTCTTCAATAATGTTTGATAGAATTTACAGCTTTGAGCAGATGTTTACTTGATGCCAAGAGATGATAGCAGACAATGTCTTCAATAAAAAGGCGCATTTGATATCTTTGGCAGGGGAAAATGTGAAGTTTGTTAGACAAAACAAATCACATAACTCACAGGTTGCTTTAAATATGGACTTTTAAAATGCAGTAGGAACAAAGACAGGATCACGGTTTAAATTTAAAAAAATGTTACTTTTAATTAGCTCAGCGACATTTAGCGATGGTTAAAATTTGCAAATTATAAAAACAAAAAATAAAACAAAATAAATATACAGGTTATTTCATCGACTGAATTATCTTTTCCTTTTAAACTTTGCTGATTGGCCCTTGAACTTTCAAAGCAAAAGTTGAATAGTTTTTTCTCTGCTGTTTGAGCTAACAAATGACTCTGCTTGCATGGTCTTCAAATCTCACCATGGGATGGCTCCACAATACATATGTATTCTTTCCTAAAAACATCTCGACTAACCTCAAGGAACCTTAGAAATACATCAACTGACAAGAGGTTGGCAAAAAAGCTCAAAAAATTGTCAGAAATATTTCTCATTCAGAGGAGCCTTGGAATTGCCTCTCAGCTTAGTGTAAGCAGGTACCTTTAGGAACAGCTTAAAGCAAGATCTTGCTTAATTGTAAATAGATGTTTGTCATTTGGTTTTCATGTCGTAGAAGATACTTATTTTAGACTTTAAGGAGATTCATTACAGCATGTATGTAGTGAATTGCAACTAGGTTAATTCATCTTTTATAATATAATAATTTTGGCTAGTCTTTTTGGGTAGGGCCCCTTGAAAATCAGCATGCTGAAGGGCTACCCTCCTTAAAAATATGAAACTATAAAAGGAAATAAATAACAAGTCAAAAGACTTTTTAAACATGATAACGTAAAATTGATTTGTAAAATCTATTACATAATGCCGCAAAGATAATGATTTTGAATTCAAATAAGGGAGGAAAGCATTTGAAAATATTGGCAACTTTGTAGTTGCCAATAGACAACGAACTGTACTCAGCTTTACGACAATAGTGTTTACTGAACATAACATCTCGAAAGGTATATGATAAAGCTAAGGTTTAAAAAAACCCTGTCTAACCTCCTTTCCGCCTGTTGCTTGGCAACTGCCAATCCTTCAATCTCGCTCGTGAACGAATCTAAACCTTCTTCCCATTTCTTGATCAAAACCTAAGAAATAAGATGAAAATGCTAGAAATTCTAGCAATATGCAATGTTTCTGTATCTTAAAGTATGATTGACCTTAACTTTGCCAAACGAGTAAATAAAAGCCACCCTGACTTCGGCTATTGTACAATACTACATTGCAATGACCTGCAGTTTATAATTCCATGGCTTTTTTCGTCAATAAAGTTCCCAGATACCTTGTATTGTCTCCAATTTCTGTACCTTGCAATTCCACCTGCATTTGCCAATGTCATTAAAAAATAGCAAATTAACAGAGAGCATGTTTCAGCGAGGTTATTAAATATGATCTTAATTAATCTTATTCTTCAACTCTAGTCCTGATACATCATTCTGTCTTCTCATGTTTCCCAGAGTTTCTTAATCAAATCAAAGACCGAAAATAAACACATACGAATATTAATTGATTATGCCTATTTTCAATTAAATATATAGTTGATCTGGAATTTAGATTCTTAAATTCATTTCGACTTTGGGTTTTAAAGATCTTTATCCATATGTAATATTCATAGAATTTCTACATAATAAATATTATTTAAGAATACACAAGCGTTTGTTACCAGCTTCTTTGTCTCAGTCACGTGGTCAACGACTGTGTCAAAAAGAAATAAGAAGAAAAGAACAAAGTCCCAAACCCAAAACCCTCCCCTTCACTCGATTTTCTGAGGCAGGTTCTCGCATCTTAATACCATTGTCCGGAGGAAGAAGAAAATAACTTTTTGAACTCTAGGTTTATTGTTAGCTATAAAGGAAGCATAAAGGGTTTTCTTTGCCCTTGCATTTAAAGTCACAAATTAACCAATGTCAACCAAAGTAAACAAAGCATAAGCAATTTAGTACCACGAAACACCAAAAGTAAAAAAGCCTCTAAAACAGCTTCTTACAAAATATTAAGATGGTGAAAACGTATTCAGCATTAACGTTTTTTAATATTCAGTATTCCAAATTTGTGTCTCAACAGAAAACTTTGGCAAAATATTGAATTATTTATTGATGGTTTCAGAGATTTTTCAAAAATCACTTTGCTTCGCTTCCAAAGTCATCGGTTCACTAAATACAAAAGTGCTTTGTTAGTGAATTCAATAAAGGCCCTGAAAAAAGCCGCAGGACCCTTCATATGTTCCCCACGGGGAAGCTAACCAAGAGCTGATGGCGCTGCCCGGAAGCGTTTGTGAGAAGAGGGGAACTGTAGGCGTAGCCCCTGGGGGAATACTGCCCTTAATAATCTTCTTTAGGGGTGTTTTTGCAAAGCAAAAATAAAGTTGGGCATGTTAAGCCTAAAGTTTGATTTTTTATTTTTACAGTTCAGTTTGGCATGATGGGATATTGAATGCTCAACGGAAACTGAAGTAAATTCTGTTTGGACATGCGTTCAAAAAGCTAAACCAATCTAGATTATCCTCGAGGCTTTATGTTACATTTCATATTGTCTATCTCTTTCACCGCATAGCGTTTCGTGTTGTCTTCTTTTCTACTGCATTCTTCCACAATAATAAGTAAAAGCTAAACATGCAAGATAACAATTTCCTACTGAAGCGTTCAGCAATGCGAACAGAGTTTTAAAAGACATCAATAAACAGTAAACTCCGTATAACTCAAAACTCCAAGGATCCAATGGTTCGAGATAGTGAATGCTCGAGTAATCGGAGGCATTTTTATATGAATGTTTTAGGCAAGGCTAATCATTGTTAATTCGACTTGGCGAATGTTCGATTTATCGGGGGTTCGAATCATCGGGAGTCGTCAAAATGCCAATCTTCATAACCCTTAACACTTTTCAATGAGCGTACCATAGAAACTGGGAAAGAGGAAAATTGGAAAAGAGTACACTTTTAAACTATTTTGCAAGTCATTAATTTTCGCTTTCAACTGTTAATCTTGCAATTATTTGTTGAAGAAAATTTGTAATAAATTCTGAATTTCAGATAGTACAGGACTAACATCATCTGAATGCTAGTAGCAATCCTGGAAGTAGAGAATCTCGTGATTAATTATTATTATTGACAGTATTTATCTTAATTGTAGCCGGGTGGCTATATGATCTTTCATTCACTGCACTGTGAAAAACTGTTTCAACAAATATCCCAGTTTAACATACATTTTAGCATACCGAGCAAAATATATGTTAATTTTAGGAACTATTAACATATCATACCGAACAAAAGAACACTGTTAAGCAGCTTTCGTTGATTCGTTGAAACCTTGGTTCAACGGAAATTAAAAAGCATGGAGGTAAATTTTGACTGTACTTCTTAATTTATCAGATTGTTTCTTCAGAAAGAACGCCCGTATTTGCAAAAGTCGACTTACATTTGGATGGGTTTCTTGGTCCGAGCTTGGATCGACTGCAGCCAATTCTGCGATTTGTTTTAAGGCCAGATCTTTCTTCTTCTTGAAGTTCAGAGCCTTGAAAAGCAGAACTGTATGTTAGTCGCACAATATCATGTTTGTGACTCAGACTTAACCCTTTCATGCAAATAACAGCTTTTGTTGATAACGAATAAGGTTTGTGGCTAAGGTTCTAGTTTTCAAATATGTGAGACAATAGCGCGGTGAAAGTCATCTAGACCCACTGATCATTCTGTTTCCTACATGACTTATCACATTGTACCTGTTCTTGTGTTTATATTTGAATTGAGATAAAGCAAGATGGCTTTTTTGTTATGGAAAATAACACCAATCAGTTTGAAGAATTATTTGATATTATTGGAATAACAATTAGCCAATTGTTAAAACTGATTTATACATGTTATGTGTGAACTAAATAGGAAATATTAGGTTTAAAAAGACCATCCTCGCTACGGTATATTAATCAATGTTATTTCCTAGCATCCCCTAGCCTTTCACGTATTATTTAGCCCTTCCAACTCTAGACTGAAGCCTTTTTTAGCTATTTTGCTTAGCTGTGTATCATGTGTGAGTTGCAAGGTGCTCACTATGCCCAGTTAACTTATTATTAGGCTAACATTAATTTTTGTCTTTTAGTATTTATCTTATATATTCCAAGTAAAAATACTCCAACATGACAACATTAGTAAAAAACATAGGGTTCATAACATTAATTGTAACAAATAAAAAGGGAACAACAAATCATTGATAGATACTGCGATGAAGTCCAAAATCCAGAGCGAAATACTTGCTCATTTTGTTTCTATTCTAGTTACAGGTGTTCACACGGTCGTGTCATGAGATCCTCTCTCGTGGTATTTCGTTGCTCTGTATTCTGTCCGTATCATAATGAATTATATTTTAATGTCCTAGCCAAGCCTCGTAAAAAATGACAGATTTTCCCTTGACCAACGACTCTTCGAAGAAGCAGACTGGGGGTACAATTTGCACAACAAGGAGCAACCGAAGGGCAGCAGAAGGTGTAGAAAATACATCAAAATTTCAAGGTTTCAGACCCAGCAAAACTGATGCCAATGCCCCCTGATTTCACCAAAGTTTTAAGAAAACTTTACATAGATAAAATTGTGGTTGTGCTTACTATTTGCTGCGCAACTGATGAGTACTTGTCTGACGACGCTGCGGTGGAGCCAGAGGCATTTGATTGGTCACTTTCGTGCGTAAAGTTCCGGGAGCCGGTACTGTCAGCAAAACTAAGACGTCCGGAACATTCCCTTGATGTTGTTGATAAGTTGTTTGAAGCCTGAACAAATCAAAGTAAATGCTAGGGAAATCTAAATGTTTTTAAGGGAAACTGCGTTAAAAAGAGCATTGTTTGGGGAGCTTCTGTTGGATGCCAACTCGTTTCTCAGCTCGTTAAAGTTATTGAGGGCTAAGCACGTAGCGTACGTTAAAAAATTTAAATACAGAAAAAATCTTTGACTAGTACATTGAAATGAATTTGAAAATATATTTGACAATAATCGATATGAGATGATAATATGCGACAAAAATTCTAAAATAAAACATTTTAAAAATGAATTGTAATCGGGTTTTCTTGGATTGGTTGGATGTAATCTTTGCTTACGCCTTTGAAATTCTCTTTTCCTTTCACTACTAGTATACTGATTGTGAGCAAAGACTTAAACGGAACCTTAAACAATAAAATTGGGCCAAAAGTTTACTAATCTATTCAAGAAAAACCAAAAAAGGCCAGAAGAATCTAAGGAACGTCATTGAAAAGATCTTATCCTCAAACTCAGACAAAGCCAGACAAAGATGAAGATTTTGAATAGAAATGTTTGGGCTCTTGGGTTGCAGGTAAGAGGAAAACACTCTTGATACATTGGTGAATCGATAATTATCATGAGTTTGTGACTGCAGCAATGACCTTTTAATATCCATTTACGTATTTTCGGAAACATTTAAGATTTCATCATGAAGCCAGCACTCACAAGCTCTGATCGCATTTCCTGCTGCAAAGTGACAGGTGCATCTCTGTTAAATGGTGTGCTTGCGTAGATTGGCTCTCTGGAACCCATACTTGACGGTGACCGCATTGCTGTGAGTCTGTAAGAAAAATTGGGTTTGAATTTTAAATATCACGATATCTTGGATTGCACATAGAGAGACAAATGCCTTGTGCGTAAATACAGTCTCTTTTCATCAAAGACTCTCAGTACACATTCAAAATCAATGTCATTGATTCAGAAAAAGAAGTTCAAATGTAATGAAACGTTACCAGAAACAGAGTCCAGAAAACATTACGGTTTCTACGGTTGTCAGCCAGAGGAAGGTCACCCAACGATGTTATTAAATCAAAAAAGACTAATAAAAAACGTTTACAAGAGTTTAAGAAGCAAGAGGAAATCGAGAAATGTAATTTTGTATCGTGCTTGAATCTTATTTTACCTGACAAAGCGTAACAAACAAACCATAAATGACTCGACCTAAATTCCATTTCTAAAGAACTATTATTTAAAAGAAAGAAATAACACTTTGAGGAAGGCAGATAGAGCAAAATTTCATCCAAGGGAAGTTTGAGGGGTCTTCTGAACTCTGCGTTTTTATATATTTGTATTTGTATTTGTATTTGCTTCTATCTAGCTTCCTAAAGTAGGTTTTAGGACACTGAAAAGCTATGGTTATCGAGCAGTGTCCTGGTCCTGTCTCTCGATGTAACCACTCCTCGTGATTCCTACGCTTGGAATTACAGATATCTGGCGACTCTCCTCACTCTAAAAAAGGTCTAGCCATGACAAGGACTCGAACTCCAGACGTTGGACCCTGGATCATTTTTACGTGACCTTAACTATTGAGCTATCCTGGGTTCCAGACCCGCAAAAATTTAACGGCAGCAAAAAATGATGAGAAACTTTTGCGTCTGTGGTACCCAGTATGTAAACTTCCTTTCAACTATAACTTTTTACAGTTAAATTTTGAAGATTAGATTACCTGATCGTTTGAATTTTCTATTATTCTAAAATATTCATTTTCCTATGTAAATTTATTTGATTAGTTTTATTAAGGCTCAGTATTCAAACCTTCAAAAATTCGAAATAAAATTGCTTTCTTAGCTTACCTGAATAGAAGAACATTGAGAACTCGCTTATACTTTGGGGCTATTATTTTTTCATGATGTGAAAAGGAAATTGAAATCGATATCATGAAGTCCCTCTCGTGCATACCCAGTAGTTGTGCATGGACTAGAAGCAGCTTCGACAGGTGATTTTCATTGCCATAACTCGTTATTTGAAACAGCTTGTAATATTAAAGTTCTTTCGCAACGGGTTATTGAAAGATTAGCAAGAATCGAATGCAACACGCCAATGAACCTCTCTTAAACACTGGGCAAGTGCAATTGTTATTCAAAGTATCCCCGGAGTTGACTGCAGCAAAAGCCTATTCCTGTCATGAGCAGGTGTTATGAAAGATGAAGAAATGAGGAGCTTTTTCTTCGTCCCATATGCAACCGTCAAAGCAAGGGACACAATTAAATTAACTGAATGCAGCCAAAACCTATATCATTAATTGGTTCTGTTAAAAACTGATTAGAGAATGCTCGTTTTCGGTTTTAACGGCACGACTGCAAATCTTTGTTGCAAATTAATTGCCATTTGGGTACGGAAAGAGCTGTGCAACCACAAGTAGACTCTGATTGTGCAGCGACATGCTGTCCCCTTCACCAAGACGGTTAAAACGTGGACTAAAACAAGAAACTCTCTTGTAGGTGAGGTTCATACTACCTGTAGGGTAAACAGCGAATCCCCTTATACTGACGAAGCAAGTAGACATCAAAACGTTATTTATTACAAGCAAATACGATTGGCACATTTATTGTCAAATTTATTGGCCAAAAGTTTATTGTCAAATTCCTTACTTGCTAATTTCATGTTTTGATTCAAGGAGGTCAACCTCCAGGCGATTCTTTTCTGCCTTCAGAGCCTGAAATTAAATAAAATCATGAAAATTTTAAAGCTTACAAAGCGGTTCCTCAAAAGCTTTAAAACCCAAATCAATTGTTATGGAATCTCATTTTTAGAAGGATTTTGTTCAGTTAGAGTAAAAAAAATGTAAACATTAAAATTGGATATGTTTGATAGGGTAAAAATATTTTTGGCACTGACTCAAGACAGACGAACAAAGCATCGGCATAAAACATCATCCATCCAAAATGTTTTTAGTTCGTTCGGCCACCAGGCTTTACGATGTTTCATGGTCTTTTATGGAATATCACTTCAGACAATCATTTTGTAGAACATTTGATCAACAAAGTTGCGTTCGTTTGGCCTCCTCTCAAACATTTGTTTTCATCACGTAAGTGCAGTAGGTTTGAATTCGGTGAAAAAGGCAGCAACTGTAGGAAGCTGTGCAGCGGCTCTTTACCCCCACCAAAGTTTGAAATTTGTTTGAGTCATTTGACAAGGCCTTTCAGGTAACTCGACATCATCAACTTTTCTCAATCGAAAACTAAATTCTTACCGTCACTTTAATCTTTGAATACAAATACGACGGGGTTTTATTTGGGCTAACATAAAATATATCTGGGTTGACTGCACTAAAATTCTTTAGAACTCTTCCTATTTCCTTCTCAAACCTTTTTTTACTTGTTTCGCGGAGGGACTAAATCGATCTTTTCGAAAAATGTTTTCAACATGTTGGGTCACACCCAAGGAACTAGTCCAGAGGGGGACAAATAAAAAAAAGTAATTGAAAGAAACTCTTGGGCAGTTTTTTCGAGTCATTTGGCCATGCCTTTTGAATGGAACTGGTGACTCGAATTCAACAATATTTCTCATTGGCAAACTAAAATTCTACTTTAACTTCTAGGTTGGAATAATTTCTAGGACGGGGTTTTATTGAAGCTTTCGTTTAACGTTTAAAAATCAAGACTTTTTATGTCTTATACTTTGTTTTTCAGATGCGCTAAGAGGGTTACTTTGCTTCAAATATAAAAACTTTTAAAAACAATCATCATAGGTAGAAACGGGCTTTTCCGCAATGGGCCACGCTATAGAAAAGCACTCCAAAAGGAGAATTTTCAAGACTCTTTTAGCATAACAAAGTAATTGATGTTTGCTATAACTTTTCTTGAATTTAGAATAAAGGGAGCTGACCATATTTTAGAAATTCGAGATCTGAAACTTATGATTTGAAAATGGATCAGCTTTCAAAAGGTAAGCTTATTCCCACAATGACGATGTTAAACCTAAGCTAGGCAACTCACAAAAAGCGTATATAGAAGCAAACTTCATACCTCGTTGGCCATTGACAACTCAGCAATAAATGACGTCATATACTCTGATTTACTCGATGATTCCTGCACAGAACAACATTGCAGAGTAGACTTAGTGGTTGGGGTGACCTGAAACACCTAACTTTAAAAACTTTAGCAAGAAATTCAAAGCTGTTTGAGTAGCCAATCAAAAGATATCTTAAGGGAAGCTTTTAATAATAATTTTTTAATAATTCCAAGAAAACTTATAAGAAAGTCTATTAACAAAATTTCAAATGTTTCAGGCATGACAATAAAGTTCAATACGACAGCAAAAAGCAGAATCAATACAAAAACTTCTCTTTGTAAATACGAATGAAATGTAGGTGAAATTATTTAAAGATAGCTTTCTGTGTGTATATTATTTCTTTGTTATACGTAATTGTTTAAAATTTCAATAATCGTCCATGGACACTCACGTCAACAATCTTTTGTTTTAGATCCTGAAGAACTTCCAAATCAACATATAATTGCTAAAAATGAGAAAGAAACTATAAAAATAGTACTTCAAAATTACATTATGAGACGCTACAACAAAATCATAAAAAGCAACTTTTTGCAAGTAGCAGCACAGCATAGATTTTTGTCTATGATCAAGACAATTATGGTTGAATTTATTAGGGAAACTTGTATATGACCAAGACTACTACAGTTTTATTTATCATAGCAAAAATCACCTTTTGTTCGTTAAGTTTTTGCATCAATTCACGGTTCTCTTCTCGTACAGCTTCCAATGCAGCATTCTTAGCAAGATCCTGGATAAAAGAAAATCAGGTGTAAAGACTTCAAATATCGCAGATGTCACGACATGGAACATAAATTAATTGCTTGATATATCCATATTTAACACTTTTAAAAAACGAATTTTTTAACAACGATAATCTTTAATTTTGCTTCATTCTGACAAAAAGACAGTCGGTTCAAACAAAATTAAGGCGGAAGTTATAAGGATTAAATGATTTTTCTGAGCTAACCACTTTTTGATAATCTTCGATTGTGCTTTGAAGAATATTATTCTCTTTCTCCTAAAAGAGAAGTTGCAAAACACATTAAGGGCTTTTTCTGTCGCGGGGCAATTTAGAACTTCTCTATTCCGTGAGCTAAAAACGTTCACATTCTACCAATAAAATGGGTCAAGTTTCATAGCTGCAGTTGACTCTCAGGGCTACCAAATAAAATCAATTCCTGCCCACAAATAAAAATGTCCACAAAATTATGCACATGGACAATGAAAAGTTCAGTTTAGAAAGTCTATTGCCATTGTTGGAAATTACTAGATTAATTTTTATGTATTTATTTTACTTTGTATTTACATTGTTTACTTTATTTTATTTATTAGATTTTAAAAACCTGTGAATGAGCATCTTTTTAGCAGTTTACAGTAAAAAGATTGATAAAAATAATGATTAACACTAATAGACAAAAAGGTCATTACGACAAAAAACAGACCAGGCTTACCAACTGACTCGTCCGTGAGGTTAACTCGTCTTTTCTGGTCCGGTATTCATTCACTGCAAGAAAACCGTAATTCCTAACTTCATGTTAAAGAATGACCGTTTAATATTACTTCCACTTGGATTTGTATGAATAACTATAGCCATTCATGACAAAACATGGTGTATATATAAAATATCGGGATTCATTTTCAAGCATTTTATGCTACACAACCAGAGCCGGTCCAGAATTAGTCGCACGCTAT
The DNA here is from genome assembly GCF_013076305.1 of Rhopilema esculentum. The sequence continues at coordinate 1,206,896 of NW_027018659.1, forward strand.
ACGTCATCAAATGGGAAGGGTTTTGGCGCGGTAGTTACGCGGCGAAGAAACAAAGGAATTGGAGTCTAAGATGGAAATGAAATGGAAAACAAATGACATTGAGTTTAAATGACGGCTTTAAATAAAGGGTACCTGATAATCAAAATATCAGTACACTTTTTGCCAGAACCATATAATTTCGGGATTTATTGTAAGTCTTTCACTTCGAGCACTCCCGTAAGAAAGCATCACTTCTGTCATGGGGTGCCACTTCTGTCAACTTCACTTTAACTGGGGGCCAATTTTAGGTGGCTATAGGATAATCGGCTATTTGTGGAGGGGGGGATGACCGCTGTTGTTTCAGTTAACATTTTTTGATAATGCTTTTCGGGGATCTACCGGGAATCAGTCAGAGAAAGGGGTATGAGCAGAAGGTTCATAGAGGGAGGTTTTTGGGGCATTTTTGCTGTGGGCTACCAACCGAGAAAGGTTGGGAGCAGTTTTGCAATCGGGAGCCAAAGATCAAAACTGGAAATTGGAGCCATTGTTATTTACTGAGATAAATTTTAAGAATAAGATTAACTAGCTTTAGCAGAAGCCAAATATCTAGAGATTTAACCCATGAAAAAACTATTCAAACGAAATTAAAAATGGCTTAAAAAGCAAATATTTTAAAACATGCTTAAGCTTTTCGTCTGACACTCTTCAAAACAATGAACGAGACTTTTTGAACTAAGGGATATTTATACCCATTTTTAGATCGAAATAGGCCAATCAGAAACACGAGCTCATGACTGTAAAGGCTTCCCAGTCAGTGCGGTTTGCCTATAGAAAATGGTACCAATGGAGGGCAAAGGTGAAAACAAACTCTTCCTGTGTACAAAATAGCGGTTTTTTCCCTTTTATGTACATCGATTTTAAAACTGCCAGGAGGAACGACGACCGGGCTCTGCCAGTTACACGTAACAAGTCAATATCATACATTTGGCACAATCTGGGTTTTCTATCAAATTCTGCCCCTTGTAGAATCACATGCTTTAGTTTTTGACCTGCAAGACCGAGATAACTGTTCGCTCAGGAAAGGAGTTTTGTTTCTTATGTTGAAAAGAACTTGCGGCTTTTTCTTATGTACAACTAATTATCCGCAGACATAGCTTTTTATAAATACCCCCTCATACTGAAGCAGTCAACTACTATAGCCTATAAAAGAAAGTGAACTCACTCTTATTTTTGATCGCTTCAAAATCTTGCTCTAATGATTTATTTTTCTCAACCAGTTGGTCATACCTAGAATGATAAGGTCATACCTAAAAACAAATATCAACTGAATGATAAGACTGGTATATTCAGTACTGGCCCCAAAATAGTTAGAAAAGCGAAGCAGAGACTAATGATTTAATGCAGATTCCAAAACTACTATGGAAACAAAAAATTTATCTATTAAAGAACAAATTTGGTCAAAATACCAAGTCCCTTTCTGCTCTTATGCTCTTAATTTTTCTATGCAAACAATCTTGTGGTACAAAACTTGTAAATGGCTTTGAAAAAAGCAAACATTTAGTAAACTAAAGCTTTTCGTCTGACACTCTTCATAGTTTAAAACGTCAGAACATAGATCGAAAACTCAACGCTAAGAAATATATATACCCAGTTGTGGATCGAAATAGGCCAATCAGAAACACGAGCACATGACTGTATAGGTTGACCAATCAGTGCCGCTTGCCTATTATAATTTGTCTAATTTTCTATAACTTTCTGTTTCAATTTTCGCGTGTAAACACAAGACCAATTGTATGTCAATAGAGGTCCCTAATGATGAGATCAAAAAACCTATATAAAGAATTATGAGCCTTATTCAAATCAAAAGTCCTTGGATAAGTCGGACATTCCCGAACTCGGATCAATTCCTTACCTCCTTTGAAGATTCAACATAATGGGATCAAGCTATAGTATTTTACTACATCAAATCAATGTAATTTGATCTTGATTCTAAACTTTATGAACCAAGCAAATTTCAAATGTTTCATTGACTATACCCAGCTTTTAATTTATTTAACTGAGTTTGCCCCTCTAGAGGTATTTCACAGTCTTCTTTCAGATTGTTTGGTCAAAAAGAATAATTATAAAGGCACATTTTGATAACGTCACACAAGAGCTCTATTTTGATTCAAACCATCTGAATCCGATCCCGTGTAAACAGTCTCTGAATAACTGCCGGACTAAATAATGAATATAATGAAAAATATAATAAATATAAAATGAATAAAAGAGGGAATGATAACCGTTTTTATTATGCTATTAAGATAGGCAGCTAATTGCCATAATAGTTGTGAAACATCATACCTGCTCAATTTATTTCTTAGCTCGGCAATTTCTTGCAACAAAATTGAATTGGCTTCCTCCGAGGTATCAACCTGTGACAGAGCAAATTATGCTTAAGAATTTTATTGAATTGCAAGAAACATGGAAATCGGTTGAAATTTTACATCTGCCCAATGTCGATCTCGAAGAGCTATTTGACATCAAACTAAACGGGAGATCTTCGTTAAATATTAACAAAACTGTCCATTTAGAATCATCAACAAAGTTGCAATGAGGAAACAAAACCTCGCATAACTCAAAGTAGTGGTTATTAATTCGCAGAAGCCACTGTCATTGCTGAACGATATTCAAAAATTTCAGATTGGAAACATAGATCAAAGAAGCGAAATCCAATCAAATATCAAAGAAGCCAGGCTATTCAAAATGAATATTAAAAAACCAAGAAAAAAAACAGCGAAAAAATCCCAAAAAACCAAAGGTCAGCGACAAGCTTCCAACCAGGAAAACTGTCAACAGCCAATCATTTATTGAGAGACAGGTGCATAGTTTTTATGCTATTTTTTCAAATTGCTGCCTTTGGAGAACCTAAGCTGAAACAATGATTGCTTCTAGTGTAAGGATTATTGAATTTAGCTCTTGGATCGACTTCCTCAAAACGTCTGAAAAAACTTTTAATCTACACTAGATCCCAAGCATCAACTGTGATTTTAATCATGTTCCATGCTAAAAAAATTTAACTTCTTAAAACCTTAAAAAATTCTGCATCTTTAATCTATACCTGCTCTTGGTGTACGAGCTCACAATATGAGATTTGATAAAAAAGCAACAGCAAAAACATCCCTAGGCAGCAAGCAAGAGAAAGCTTTTCTCTTTAGGAAATTACATACATTGCCGGATAATCTTATGTTTATGAAGGAATTTCTGACTTCATGGAGACGTCTAGTTGTTGCATGGACTTAAAGAGGAAAATCACATTACTAACAAAACCTTAACAGTATAATTATTACTGTCATTTTCTTTCTGAATCGAGAGACTTCTTGGCATTAGCGTTCTGTCATTATTCACTTATGTGAATAAGAATTGAAATTTTCAGATTTTCAGATTAATAACAAATTTCCCGACTAATTCGAGGAATCTCAGAGGTTTTTCTTTGGGGGGGGGGGGTACACCTTTAGCCAATGTCCGAGTTATCTTGAATAACGTTGGAAAACCTAACGGGAATTGAAAACTAATCCGGATTAGTGAAAGTTTGAGTTATCCAGGGTACTTATTTGATCTGCATTGGCTTCCAGTCAAACAACGCATATGGTTTACCTTATCCTGCTTACCTTCAAGTGCTTGATAGGAAATGCACCTGTGTATTTACGGGACATGGTGGAGAGGTATGTGCCCTATAGAACTCTCAGATCAAGTAACGCGCTGCTGTTAAAGGTTCCTCGTTTCAAGAATAAAACATTACGTGCTAGAACTTTTGCCTACGCTGCAGCTAGTCTTTGGAACAGTCTTCCGTTTGAAATTCGTTCTGTTGACAATATTGATAATTTTAAATCGCTGTTAAAGACTCATTTATTTAAATGAGCTTATGATGTTATGTAAAAGGTTTTAAATTGTAAAGTGTATAGAATATTGTATTATAGTTATCCACTTTAATCATTATTATTATCATTATTATTATTACGAATTAACGGAATTCAAGTGGAGGTCAGGAAATTGAGAAAGTAAAAAGGATGACATGAAAATCACCTGCGCACGTAACTTGGTTTTCTCATCAACCAATTTTCTGTTGGTGGTTTGCAAGTCTTGAATTCGTCCAAGAATTTCAGACTGCGATTTCTCCCTGGAAACAAAAAAGTCAAGAATCAATACTAGGGTAACCACAGTTTAGTACCAGTCTTCTAAGCTTGGTCGTTCAAAATTTTACGAATGAAAAATATTTGACCATTTGTCTTATAGTTGCTTAATGTAAGAAATTCAATAGTTACCCTATCTGTCATACTATAGTTTGCCCTTCTCTAAAAAATAATCATGAATAGAGCGAGAAATAAAAAACCCAGTGAGGCAATTGTTGTTAATCTTTTCGTGGTACAAAATTTGAAAATGGCTATGAAAAATGTTAACATTTTGAGTCATAGCAAAGCTTTTTGTATAAAAGGCCAGAACATAGATCGAAACACTAGCGTAGTGTTTTAGGCCTAAGGAACGCAGCTAATGATAATTAGATTCTTGTAAATGCCAAAGGGATCTGCGTACAGGCAAAGCTATTCGTGTAAAAAAGTAGCTTGAAACTTTAGTTTCTTCCGGCAGCAGACGCTTCATTGTAGCTTTCTATTGACAAATCCACGGAAAGTAGTAGAATTAGGAATATTTGTTTTAATTAAAAAGGAAAAGAAGGTAACAGTGTATGTCATTTACTGTGACGTATACACCCGGTAGGTCATCTCAAACTATCATGTGTAAGCACCCGTGTTTGAGGGTCTAGAAAACTGACCCTTATCTCTGATATTTGATTCCATTTTGATTCCCTTTTTCCTTGAAACCAAAGAAAATTTATACCCATTTTCCTGAAATCAAATAGTTGAAATGAGGCCAAACAAAGAAAAATTAGAAACTATATTAAGATTCCCATATCATACACCCTTTCTTCTATTTTCTTTGTCCTAGATATGTGACAAAATTGAACCCCTTTCTCAGAGATATTGAAGACACGGGTGCTTATATTCGACAATGAGAATGGACCCTCCGGGCGGATACATAGTCATTCAAGATAAGCAATACAACATCAACTTACAGTAATTGCCACTCGCCGCTCGATTCTGAACTGTAAAAGCTTCTACTTTCTAACGAGTTCTCTGCATAACCTGGATGGAAGAATCGTCTAATGAATTTTAAAGAAAAACAGTGAAGCTAACATACTTTTATTCCTGACATGCCAAATATTTTGCAACACAACAGGGTTGTACAAAACGACACTATACCAAACTGCTGGCCTAACGTACAACGCCCACCAGCATTAACTAGAACATCGAGCAATTTGTGTTGTGTTTTTCATTTCTTTCCCAAATGTTACTACTTAAGCCTCCCCCCTCTCCCACAGAACAATGCAGGTAGTTTAGGCAAATATCATGCAAGTAACACTTTAGAATTTACTTCCTAATCTCCCATTTTTTATAGAAAAAGAGGGGGATGGGTGAAATGGCCCTTGAAAAACTGTTTTAGTGTTCCAAGATTAGCAAGGATTGTATCATTGATCATAGAAATAAAAGACAAGGGATCGGAGCTTGGAGTCGACGGTTCTCCATAAACAAATGCGACTTGAAATTGAACGATGCGTCTTTCTATACCAAACAAGACACGTATACTACGATTAAAACAATGATACAGTCATGTGGGTTGAAACATAAGACAGTCACATTGCATTTTATCTAGCTGATAGCAAAAAAGACACGAGACGCGAATATTTGGCCTTTGGTTTTGAATAAATGAATATGGAAAAATATTCGCTATCTTCAATATTATACCAATTACCCGCTACTGCAAATAAAAAGGTTTTGAAATCCGAAGATTTCAGCATATATAGTTTTAAAGTGTTGAAAATGTAGTCAAATGTTCTCGAAAATATAGAAAATTTTAATCCTGTTGCATACAAATTCAAAATATCCTAAAATACCCTCTATTTACCTACCATTGCTCAATGCATTCAAATTTTGATCGCCTTCGCCGCGTCCTCGGTAAACGACCTAGAAAATGAGCCACTGATTCATGTTCTTGGATAACAAGATTAAATGTCTCTCGACATAGATTGAAAGTTCCTAGAAAATAGTACCATTACATTATCAATGAATACATTATCAGCGTCTTGATAGCTATCATTGCTGATATCACATCTTTGAATAAGCACGAATAATTAACATAAATTTACACTGACTCAATTCCGTTGAGAGTAGAACTTGGTGCGGCGTCTAAGGACTATAGTATTCCACAGGCAAAAACGTAAATTTATGCAATGATGATAATCTTACCCCGAGACTTTCTTCTTCCTCAACACCCCTCAAATGGGCGCTTTCTTCATCGTTAAAATCTTGTAGTGAGCTTTAAGAAAACATAAGATTTTGAAGAATCTTGAATGAAGTAAGCAGTAGTTCAGATGCAGAATGTGTTGACGTTGATTTTAAGGAGATTTTGAGTTTGAGATTTTGAAATCAAGAAAATTGTAGTGATAATAGCCAAAATTAGGAATAAAAAGAGAAATACTCTCTTGTGAAAAGATTTGCAGTTTCTTGCTTTACTCTTATTCATTGATTTTCCACCCTCTTCAACAAGCACAACAAGTTCGTCAGTAGACTTTGCTGTTTTTAGAGCAATCATAAATAAAGAATGTAGCAATTTCAGACAAGCATCAAGAAGAAAGGAAGACAAATGAAAACACAATGAAAATATTGCTGCTCGAATAAAGACACAGCAACGAGGAAATCGCTTGATGAATAAATTGCAGCGAGCAAACCAAAGATTCACAAATATCCTACAAACCATTCAAAAATCTATCAAATCTGTGATAAAAACAATTGCGAATTGATTCGATTGGCAAATTTCAATTGATCGGTGTATGAACAGGTGTTCTTTGCTTTTCTTGATTTTAAAAATCTGATGGGTGCTAAATCTTGATAGAGGTTTATCATCTTTGCAGTTTTAATGCAATCAGTGAATTACCAAAACAGCTACATCATTTGTTTATCCCAATGTTTATCTCTTTTGTTAATTTTTAATCAACATACAACGAGAAGACGCCAAAAAAGTTTTCATTTTTTCGTCTATAACACATATCAATACACTGGCGACGCTCTGCCTTTTTAGCTCCATTGCAATATTGCCTAGAGTTTCAACATTTGAAGAATGAGAGAAGAAAGTTAAAAGTTTAAAGTAGTATAACAAACAGTGTATGGAATGCCTAGAAGCAACCCTGACTGATAAAACATCACATTGTCGATAATTGCATTCGGATATTGCGGGGTTCGGTAAAGTTTAAGATCTTTAAATAAAGCATGGTTTGTGCATTATTCCTCCCGACTTCACCGGTTGATAGCGATTATATCAAATCAAGGAGCAATTGTGTTTTTAAGATCTATTGGTATTTTTAGCTGATACTAGAACCTAGAACAAGACACAACTCGAGGAAACTTAACTAAACTTACTGCAAAGGGCCCTCTATCTGCAAAGTTTGGGCTTCTTATCGATAACTGAAACAAATGAACGTAGAAACGGCTAACCTTCTAGACTGAACATTGTGGATCCAACGGCGAATTCCAGTGTTGTACATCTCCTTGTCAACGGTAATGTCCTTTCCTGACGGGTCTAAGATGACTGCCAACTCATCAAGGTAACCGAGTATCTAAAACGGGTGTTACTGTTACGTCAATATCTCTAAGCGATTAAGCATAGGATATTCTATTCAACAGAATCACAGAGAGGTGCACAGGGGTGGCTTCACTGGAAGGGCTGGTGAGGACAAAGCGAGCTGAAAAGCCGAGGGAAGAAGAGAATGATGGGAGAAAGGAAGATAAAAAGGAAAGGATTGTTGATGAAAGGATAGGACTGGGTGGGCAGATTAGGAAGAGAGAGAAACTGCGAGGACAGTGGGAGAAGGGGAAGAGCTCGGAAGACAGAGGAGAATGAAGGAGAATAGGGAAGGATACATCCCCGTGAACAATTGTAGTCCCCAAAACTTTTACCTATACCATACTTCCTCTAAAGAACGCCGCGGCGTTTATTAGAAACTGAAAATTTTGGATGCGACGTTCAATAGAGGGTGGCATTCATCAGAGGGCGGTGTTCAATACAAAATGAAAAGTTTGTCAAATGAAAAATGACTAGAAAAATGCGATGAAAAAAGATAAAATCAATGTCAAGTCAAGTCAAGGAATGTCAGTATCCCTGTCTCCTTCAGAGTCCTCGTCTCTATGAGATAAAAACTTTCATGGCTTTCGAATAGTAAGCGTATAAACGATTCCCTACTTCTTGTTTGGTGTGTTTTCTGATGAACGCCGCTTTTCAAGTTGCGGCGTTTTTCCAAATGGTTGGCTGAAAGTGCGGCGTTCATTAGAGGAAATATGGTATCCTAATCAAGTTTTAACAGTAATACACTTCCAGTTGGCAACTCAAGTCGATAAACAAAATGTGTATTTACGTCTATTTTCAGTAGAATTTATGTGGTTGTTTCTGAAATGAGCCATCATATTTCCTGTACTTTGCTATCATATCTTTTCTGTTATTGGCAATGTCCAACGGTTGCTATTAACCACAAATAACCCACCAAAGATATTAGATTATTTGCCACATTTAGACGCAGAACAGTTAATAAATAAACAATATAAAACGTATTAAAACAATTGAAGGATCAAGCAGTTACCATTCATTCGAAGCTGCTTTTCGCTACAATTTCCATTGAAGAAAATTGAGACAAAAAAATATATACGGTTTCTTAACTACACAAGGCAAATGTCTCTAGGTACACAGGCCCAACGAGAGGGGGCAAGGGGGCCTATAAGCAAACAGAGGTCCGCTGGAAATGACAAACTGTCCTAAAATGACTTTTAATAGCATGGTAATTTTAGGAAAAATAAGTCATATTTCTACTGGGAAAATTTGAAAGAAAGAAAAACAAGTCAAATCTTTTGCAATTTAAATCCATATTAAACTATTTAAAGATTATTGCTTTGGGTAAGAAGGGCGCAAATACTGGCTTCTGGGCCCCGGCGTGGCTCTTGGCGGTAGATCTTGTCAAGTACATGATTCCAGATGTGACAGAAGAATAGATTCCAGATGTGACAGAGACAGGGAAAGAATTCGTTTGCCAAATCCTCATGGTTTTCTTCATTTTCGATTTCAAAGACTCAAATAAAAAACGTATTGTGTATTATGTTATAACAAATATTAGGCGTTTTTCACCGGTAATTAGTAATCACTTAATCCTGAAATTGTCAACTTTGATTGCCTGCGTTGTGTTAAAAAATTAAAACTAACACGAACAAGAAAGAAATACATTCATAACGATTAATGTTTCTGTAATAAACACAGGCTTAAAAAAGCCAAACTTCGAAGAAACATCGCCACGTCCGTCAAGTTTAATTACACTCTTTTTTTATAAGAACCAGTAAATTTAAGTTCAGGCTGACTGTTCTTAATTTTTTCGAAAATCAGAGACTGGATTGTTCTTAATTTGTTCTTAATCTAATAGGGTGTAAGCAGTGCGAGTGCTAGCTTTTTCGCTCTAGGGAGGTGTTCAGGCCTCATTTGCCAACAAAGTGAGTGAGAAAACCTTCATTTGCCGAAAAGTTTGAATATTCGATGAAAAAGCACCCATACATCGCTAAAAATCCTCGATTTTGAGAAAAAACGTTGTTCAAAATTGCATTTTGCAGAGCTCAGCCTCAACTTGTTCTTAATTTGTTCTTTACTTTTGACCAATTTTGAGGCTCGTGTTCTTATAAAATTGTTCTTATAAAAAAAGAGTGTAATATAACTTGAAAACTCAGAAAAAATCTTTATACTTGGTATTATCAAAAATAATTAAAAAGAGGGAAAGTTAAGAACCCTTATACGAAATATACTAAAAATATTCTTTTGTTAGAAAAGCACGTGGCCGTATGTCATAAAATATGTAAAGAAAAACACTTACTTAATGTCAAATTTCATGATAGATAGCTGCAGGATATGCTCAAATATTCAAAACAGCGGATCAAAGGGTCTACCTGCCAATTTTTATAGTGATATGCTGATTTTGTGCAGCTAGGAACCTTGCATTAATCCACGATTCGCTTACAATGTTCCTTGCGATTCGTGAGTTTCAAGCAAAAGAGCATGTGCTCAAATTTGCTACATAATTTATTTATAAAATCGAGCTGAGAATTAACACAACGAAATATGCCCAAATCTTCGTCACGTCTGCGAATAATCTTTGCATCATTTAATATCTACGGCAACGGGTTAATATTTTGCAGGTAAATTCTTCTACACCTGTTATTACAAATTTGATGTTGAGGTGTCGAAATTGACGAAGAATGGACTATTTTGGTAGACCCCTACTAGGTATGATATAATGTATACGTGTTTGCAAAAGAAATGAGGGTCGTTCATACACTTTCATGCCTATAGACCTGCCATCTCTCTACTTATATCATATAGCTTAGGCTACAGTTTAGGTCTACTGAAAGCTAAGTTCATATTCCCGGTGCTAGAGCACAACCGGGGCAAGTTAGTACCGATGGTGTACAAAACCGGAGATAAATCAAGACCGTTGAGAAACTTAGACCGGTGTTTAATGCGCAAGACGAATCCAGTATCCAAACCAAACGTTAGTATGTTTTTGATTTGCGATTCTGCCTAATCAGAAACCCGAAAATATTTCAGGATATCGATAAATAATTTATACATTTCTAGGCATATCATAGGCCATTTTCACACAACCAAGCTGTTTAAAATACCATGTATGCCTGAAAAATGTCAAGCTTCTATCATTTACAAAGACTGTGAAATATTTGATGGTAGCCCTTCTGATATCTATCCTGAGAAGAGGAGTTATATTTATCCTGAGATATATGTCTTTTTGCCCGCGTATAAGTCTTTATTTTGTCATACGAGCCATTCAATTTACTGCCAACCTTCTAGGTTTCAGAGGTGGCAATCTCCACTTTCAAGGTCAAAGTTCATGAGAGGCCAAGGCTCAGGTCAAAGTTTGTAGTTCAAGGTATCAAAATAAAGTGAACCCTGACCTTTGGGTTGTCCTCTGCAGCTGCCTCTTTGAGTAAATGATCAAGTAGCGTAGATACT
>NW_027018659.1:1218119-1283061 GCF_013076305.1 Rhopilema esculentum
CACCGGTTCGACAGCATTATATAATATCAAGAGACAATTTGTTTTTAAGATCTATTGGTATTTTTAGCTGATACTAGAACCTAGAGACAAAGACACAACTCGAGGAAACTTAATCTAAACTTACTGCAAAGCCCGCTTATCTTGCAAGTTTGGGCTTCTTACGAATATGAAACAAATGAACGTAACCTTCTAGACTGAACATTGTGGATCCAACGGCGAATTCCAGTGTTGTACATCTCCTTGTCAACGGTAATGTCCTTTCCTGACGGGTCTAAGATGACTGCCAACTCATCAAGGTAACCGAGTATCTAAAACGGGTGTTACTGTTACGTCAATATCTCTAAGCGATTAAGCATAGGATATTCTATTCAACAGAATCACAGAGAGGTGCACAGGGGTGGCTTCACTGGAAGGGCTGGTGAGGACAAAGCGAGCTGAAAAGCCGAGGGAAGAAGAGAATGATGGGAGAAAGGAAGATAAAAAGGAAAGGATTGTTGATGAAAGGATAGGACTGGGTGGGCAGATTAGGAAGAGAGAGAAACTGCGAGGACAGTGGGAGAAGGGGAAGAGCTCGGAAGACAGAGGAGAATGAAGGAGAATAGGGAAGGATACATCCCCGTGAACAATTGTAGTCCCCAAAACTTTTACCTATACCATACTTCCTCTAAAGAACGCCGCGGCGTTTATTAGAAACTGAAAATTTTGGATGCGACGTTCAATAGAGGGTGGCATTCATCAGAGGGCGGTGTTCAATACAAAATGAAAAGTTTGTCAAATGAAAAATGACTAGAAAAATGCGATGAAAAAAGATAAAATGAATGTCAAGGATTGTCAGTATCCCTGTCTCCTTCAGAGTCCTCGTCTCTATGAGATAAAAACTTTCATGGCTTTCGAATAGTAAGCGTATAAACGATTCCCTACTTCTTGTTTGGTGTGTTTTCTGATGAACGCCGCTTTTCAAGTTGCGGCGTTTTTCCAAATGGTTGGCTGAAAGTGCGGCGTTCATTAGAGGAAATATGGTATCCTAATCAAGTTTTAACAGTAATACACTTCCAGTTGGCAACTCAAGTCGATAAACAAAATGTGTATTTACGTCTATTTTCAGTAGAATTTATGTGGTTGTTTCTGAAATGAGCCATCATATTTCCTGTACTTTGCTATCATATCTTTTCTGTTATTGGCAATGTCCAACGGTTGCTATTAACCACAAATAACCCACCAAAGATATTAGATTATTTGCCACATTTAGACGCAGAACAGTTAATAAATAAACAATATAAAACGTATTAAAACAATTGAAGGATCAAGCAGTTACCATTCATTCGAAGCTGCTTTTCGCTACAATTTCCATTGAAGAAAATTGAGACAAAAAAATATATACGGTTTCTTAACTACACAAGGCAAATGTCTCTAGGTACACAGGCCCAACGAGAGGGGGCAAGGGGGCCTATAAGCAAACAGAGGTCCGCTGGAAATGACAAACTGTCCTAAAATGACTTTTAATAGCATGGTAATTTTAGGAAAAATAAGTCATATTTCTACTGGGAAAATTTGAAAGAAAGAAAAACAAGTCAAATCTTTTGCAATTTAAATCCATATTAAACTATTTAAAGATTATTGCTTTGGGTAAGAAGGGCGCAAATACTGGCTTCTGGGCCCCGGCGTGGCTCTTGGCGGTAGATCTTGTCAAGTACATGATTCCAGATGTGACAGAAGAATAGATTCCAGATGTGACAGAGACAGGGAAAGAATTCGTTTGCCAAATCCTCATGGTTTTCTTCATTTTCGATTTCAAAGACTCAAATAAAAAACGTATTGTGTATTATGTTATAACAAATATTAGGCGTTTTTCACCGGTAATTAGTAATCACTTAATCCTGAAATTGTCAACTTTGATTGCCTGCGTTGTGTTAAAAAATTAAAACTAACACGAACAAGAAAGAAATACATTCATAACGATTAATGTTTCTGTAATAAACACAGGCTTAAAAAAGCCAAACTTCGAAGAAACATCGCCACGTCCGTCAAGTTTAATTACACTCTTTTTTTATAAGAACCAGTAAATTTAAGTTCAGGCTGACTGTTCTTAATTTGTTCTTTACTTTTGACCAATTTTGAGGCTCGTGTTCTTATAAAATTGTTCTTATAAAAAAAGAGTGTAATATAACTTGAAAACTCAGAAAAAATCTTTATACTTGGTATTATCAAAAATAATTAAAAAGAGGGAAAGTTAAGAACCCTTATACGAAATATACTAAAAATATTCTTTTGTTAGAAAAGCACGTGGCCGTATGTCATAAAATATGTAAAGAAAAACACTTACTTAATGTCAAATTTCATGATAGATAGCTGCAGGATATGCTCAAATATTCAAAACAGCGGATCAAAGGGTCTACCTGCCAATTTTTATAGTGATATGCTGATTTTGTGCAGCTAGGAACCTTGCATTAATCCACGATTCGCTTACAATGTTCCTTGCGATTCGTGAGTTTCAAGCAAAAGAGCATGTGCTCAAATTTGCTACATAATTTATTTATAAAATCGAGCTGAGAATTAACACAACGAAATATGCCCAAATCTTCGTCACGTCTGCGAATAATCTTTGCATCATTTAATATCTACGGCAACGGGTTAATATTTTGCAGGTAAATTCTTCTACACCTGTTATTACAAATTTGATGTTGAGGTGTCGAAATTGACGAAGAATGGACTATTTTGGTAGACCCCTACTAGGTATGATATAATGTATACGTGTTTGCAAAAGAAATGAGGGTCGTTCATACACTTTCATGCCTATAGACCTGCCATCTCTCTACTTATATCATATAGCTTAGGCTACAGTTTAGGTCTACTGAAAGCTAAGTTCATATTCCCGGTGCTAGAGCACAACCGGGGCAAGTTAGTACCGATGGTGTACAAAACCGGAGATAAATCAAGACCGTTGAGAAACTTAGACCGGTGTTTAATGCGCAAGACGAATCCAGTATCCAAACCAAACGTTAGTATGTTTTTGATTTGCGATTCTGCCTAATCAGAAACCCGAAAATATTTCAGGATATCGATAAATAATTTATACATTTCTAGGCATATCATAGGCCATTTTCACACAACCAAGCTGTTTAAAATACCATGTATGCCTGAAAAATGTCAAGCTTCTATCATTTACAAAGACTGTGAAATATTTGATGGTAGCCCTTCTGATATCTATCCTGAGAAGAGGAGTTATATTTATCCTGAGATATATGTCTTTTTGCCCGCGTATAAGTCTTTATTTTGTCATACGAGCCATTCAATTTACTGCCAACCTTCTAGGTTTCAGAGGTGGCAATCTCCACTTTCAAGGTCAAAGTTCATGAGAGGCCAAGGCTCAGGTCAAAGTTTGTAGTTCAAGGTATCAAAATAAAGTGAACCCTGACCTTTGGGTTGTCCTCTGCAGCTGCCTCTTTGAGTAAATGATCAAGTAGCGTAGATACTTTGACTTTGCCATTGTTATTCATGTCACATGATTCGAATACCGATCTGAGAAGAACTTCTCCATCGGATTCGTCAAAACTTTCAGCATCACTCTAAAAGAAAGAAAAACATCTTTATAACACTTCAGCCAGCCTGTGGTGCTGTCATATCACTAAATATTAAATGGGCTTTATATAAATCATTTAAAACAATAGGATACATTGTGTGAGAGAATATTCGACAACCGTGTTCAACGATGCAATACAGTGCATTGGCACTTTTCATTTTTTTAACATTTCAATAAAATGGCAATCTTTAAAGAAAGAAAAATAGTGTTAAAGACATCGAAGTAAAATCTAGATCAAATTTTTCCTAAATGTTAATTTGACTAACTGAACTTGTGCGATTTTCTCTATTAATTTAGAAAAGTTTCTACCAATCGTTTACATTGTTTTAGAAATGATGTTAAAAGCTTATCCGCAACCGGCATGCTTTGCGACTATGTTTTCAAAACCGGCCTAACATCGTACTGCATAATATCGTATCGTTCTTTTTTACTTCTTGACAGAAGCATCGCTATTTGAGTCTGCGTTATTTGACAAAATTAGAAATAAGGGAATGAATAAAACCTTCAAGAAACCTTGTTACTTAAAAATTTGTTTCCACCCGACATATGAAACATCACTGAAAATGTTTGTAACCTGCTTATCATTGTGCTACATATTATAAACAAAATTGAAAAGTAATGTTTTAGAATGGAAACAATTTCAAAGTTAGAGGATATAGTTTATTTTTACTGGTGGCATATTGGATTTGGGTCGTGTTCTGTAAAAGAATACGCTAGAAACAGGGAGCGCTCTTACAAATGGTCGCGTGATGGGAATTGATTGTGCATTAGCAGAGAGTGTGCGTTTCAGCAGCTGAATTGCACGTTACCAAACGAATCTGCCTTGTACATTGGGCTCCCATCAGCAAACGATACTGCATTGCAAAGGTGAAACAAAGAACAGTCACAGGTTTCAACTAGCGTCAAGAGAAACACGCCCGAGAAGCAAGAATGACATCTTCGCACAGTTTCAGGTTTTTTAGAAAATTAATGAGACCTTATAAAATTTAGGATAAAACATTAATTTCTTATCAAGGGGTCTTTTGAAAACCAAAGACTTTTATGAAGGAATTGAATGAGAAAAGGTGTAGGAAACAGGTTTCAGGTGCATTTGTCTCAGAAAGGCAACTTTCTAGAGGTGAAAAAAGATACGACAATGCAAAGTACAGGCGGGGGAGTTTTGAATTAAAATTGGTAAGAGACTTAGGGGGGATGGGAATCTGGCTTGAAATGGGCAGGAGACAGGCGGGGGAGTTTTAGCCATCTGGATACCTTGAGTAAGAAGGGAAAATCTGATTAAAATGAAATTTTTATATCGTTCTAACAGCTTTACAAGAAAAGGTTGTTAAAAATATGATTAAATTAAACTTGACAATACGACCTTGACCATAAACGGTTAAAATTAGCACACGGCCATCTGTGCTATTTCTCAGGACAAAGTCTTCCTCTCGACCGCACGAGCATGCTTACATGACAAGTCCACTGTCCTCTTAACAAATAAAGTGGCAAAATAAACATTGTGGGCTGTGTTCATTGAAGATCGAATCATAAGTCAATGGGAAAACACACACACACTTGACATATTGGTTTTCTATATTGTTTCGGAGACTTTTTGCGTTGTCAAGGCTTTGTATTATTGCTTAAAACAGATGTGATTTGTCTTTTGTTGTGATTCTCACCAAGGGCTAAAACGCTACAAGGGCTTTAAGAGTTGGCTGCTTCCTCCAATTCTTTTCTAAATGATTTTGAGAAACGTTTATGCAATCAAAGATACATAAAAACACATTAAAATGAACTGCAATCAAATAATGTTTCTTATTTTTGTCCAAATTGTACGATTTTCATATATTATTTTATGTGTCATACTAACAGCACGTCCTCTATGATAAAACAATTTTTGTAATTCTGACAGCAAGCTTTTGGAAACAAAAACAAAATTCAAACTTGATTGTAACTGATATAGTTAATAGCAATGAAAATTGTTACTTTTGTGAAAATATTCCATATTTCACAAACATTATGTGGTCATGGGCCAGAAAAATAAAAAAGATGGAAAAATATATCCTTAATACTAGCAAATTGTGCAAAGAGAGGACAATTGCAACAGGTCATCTATGTCAGTAAAATTATGTTTTATTTAAAAATTAAGGAAAAAAACAAACAAATCCATTTAATTATATAAAGGCAAAAAAAAACAGATAATCTTCTTTCAAAAATGTAATTTAAACCTACATAGCCATGTGTCATTAATTTTGATGACAATGATATTCTGGAAAATGACAGGTCCATGCGACCATCTTTGTGTGAGTATTATCTATTTGCTGGGAAATGTGACATTCAAAGGGTTGAAGGACATGAGGAAGGCCCATGAAACAGTATAAAAAAGTACCAATCCTGAAGTCTGTCTTTTTTGTTTTCAGAGAAAGGTTTTAAAAGCTATGGGAATTGTCTGGAAGACATATGAATCCTTTTCTGAACCTTGTATTTCTGGATAGAGGCCAAAATTCTGATAGGGGTTGTTGGGGAGCAACTGTCCCTGAACCTGACTGAGAACTGGCCACTCCAACAAAAACTCAGTGCATTTTTCCCAGCATTTAAAAAGCTCAATTACTTGTTTTGAGACAGAAAATCATAAAGAAGCTTATTTCTAGACTGCTTATATATTGGTTCAAAGAATTAGCCAAACTTCAAAGGATATATGCATTCTCAAAATAAACACATCACATATTTCTAAAGTAAATATGGATCAAAATTCTCAGAGTCAAGTCCTAGTATTTAGGCTAAATTCTGAGGGAAGCACTGATCTTGCAAAACAACTTTTGTGATGAAGCTTCACTTACACCTAGTCATAACAAAATGTTGAACCAACCAAACAATATATCTGCCAGATTCAATATCATCACAATGTGAAAAACCTCACACATACAATAAACTTCCTGCACAAATAAATCATTTCTATTGCTCACATGGATAACACCTACAAGATATTACCTGGGACGGACACTTCATCAAATATTGGGGGGAGCCTATTGTTTTAATAAGATGACTTCACATTTCTCATTGTTTTAGAATACAAGACCATTGCCCTTAAAATTATTAGGGGTGGTGGCCCCCCTTGTCCCCCAAGTGTCTGCCACTGGACATTACTTTGTTAAAATAATATGAATTGTGTAGCAAAATGGGGACAAAGTTGTATACCTCCCCCTTGATTGAGCAGAAGATTCAATTGTTTATAAAGTCCAAGTTCAGCAATATGCTATTGAAAAATCATAGGAATAACTTATGCTCAATTATTTTTCAAAATGGATTGTCTTCCAGCATTCTAAAGCTTGTGGTCACAAGAAATTTCTGGTAAGCCATTTGACCCTTACTGTCTAGAACTGCACTACTTGATTTGCATTTACTCCTTTTAATCCTACCACCATGACTACACTACTGTCCTTCAGCAGTGTACAGTCCTTTTCACTTTAATCGTCAATGATAAGTGAATCTGGGCAGCTGAAAGAGGAAGCTCTTTTGCAGAAAATTAGCTTTGAGCAATGCAAAGCTCTTTAATCCCAGTTTAAAATAGGTTAACTGCAGTTTAGATTGAGAATCTAAGAACTCTTAAAGTGTTGACATATTCAACTCCAGTTCTGCTAGTGACATGGAATTTTCAATCTAACTTTCATTTCAGTAGATATAGAAAAAAATTGAAAAAGTGGAAAAGTTGATGACAGAGTATAAAACAAGCAATGATCTTAGCTTTTAAATCGCAGCTTTTTTCTGATATGGTTTGGCTAGTATAACTTACAGAACATTAGAAAACTTTCCAAGAAAGAAAACTTTCCAAGAAAGAAATCTTTCCAAATCCAAAAAAGAAAGTCTGAAAAAGAAGTTTGTCCTCAACCAGCTACAACACAATCTTTCTTTTATTCATAACGGACACTAAGAAGATAGTATTTTGATCAAAATTTTACTGACATCGATGAAATCGTATCAATTCTATTCGCTCATTTCGGTAATTTAATCCCAGCTCAATTAAAAACACGCCAAATAAAACTTTTAAGAATTGATTTCTTTAGTCCTACAAATTGACAGGTACCCAGCATTTGTGGTAATTTTGAGATGACAAGCAGGATGAAGACATTCTAAGATGTAGCAACGACCAAAGTTGATTAAACTGTGGTTGGTCACAAATTACTGAATTCCGCAGATTTTCGAAAGTCTGAAGCCCGCTTTTACGAACTCCATGACTGCAAAATGCCGACTTACTGAACAACAAATTACAAATAGGCCTATTGTTAAACTGAACATCTTAATAACTATGAGGCATCGTATCAGTTTAAAGAAATTATAAAATCAATTCAAAATTAATGATGAACTTCAAGTAACTCTTGACAGTTTTGGTGACAACGTGCAAAACTAACCTTCGCCTTCTTTAAAACAAATAGTACTCCTAAACAATTAAAAGAGTTTACTTTACCTCGACAACATCTTCACCAAATTCGCCATTTAATGAGTTGGCCATCCTTCCATTCCTGTCAAAAATTCCAGAACTTTTGCAAGGTAACACGGCTTTCCCACTTAACATCCAACGTAAGTAAACAAGTCGCTCCTCGCCGTCCTAATCTTCATTTAATGTCGTGCTTCAAATTTCCCGCAAAAAATTTGGAAGACAAAAGGGTTACTGTTCCTTTTGTGAGGCTTATGGTAATCTGCACTTGGTTTGCTACCCTTTGGTAAAAGATACAATCTCGGTGAATTTTATAATCTATCATCTGGCCAGCTTTTTTGGAGATTTAACATCTTGCTGAATGTCACATAAACGTTGAACAGAAAGTGAACAAAGATTTCTTACAGGTGCTTCCTTGTCATACTTCTCAAGCAGACATGACAACCCAAAGATATACTTGCTATCTGATAAAATTGGTAAGAAATTTCTTCAACTGAATTAATATTCATTGAAGAGACTTTGTTCACTGGCCTAAGAGAAATGAAAGTGTCAATAAAATTAAATCAGGAGCTGTTTAGAAACATACCTATAGTTTTTAAATTCGCTGCCTGTTGTGCTCCTTCCAGCCTGTTGTGCTGTCATCCAAAAATAAATCTCAACAAGAATTAAACGTACTTTGAGAGAATCGTCAATTAGCTTAATCATTACCATAATTTCAAATGATGTTCGAGCAGCTGCAAATTAATCATGGTGTCAACATATGGCACACACTATTTATCTTCGAACATTTTTCGACAAAAGGTTTCAAATGCTTGCAAGATGAAATTATTATTTCATCTCGATGCTTGCAGCTCAACATTTTAGATATCGGTAGTATATCAAAAGTTGCAGCTATTGCCCCGTAACCTAAACCATACAAGTAATACTAAATTGTTCTTATAAAACGTTAAATATGACTGTAATTCTAGGGAGGCCATGGTTGAGAAAAGTAGCCCATTTCTGCTTTTGCATTGTTTTTGCAGCATTTTGTATACGTGGCCCCCTTCTTTTAAAAGGCACTACACCCTTGAGTGCTATTAAATGAACTCAATATTGATACCAATAATATTGTCAATGTTGTAGGATATTTTGGTTATTTTGTAGTGGGATAGAGAGTGACAGGTACCTCTGCGCGGCAGCTGTTATTATCAGCTTGAGAAATATGACATCAATTAAATACCATACCAACTCGATACCAACTGTGTGCAACCTAGCGCCTGTAACTGGGGTCTTTATTTATATGTGAGAAAAAATAAGCATCTCATTTTCTATCGCCGTTGTTTTAAAGAGCAAGTAGATTGTTTCGCAGTTATATTTTCGAAAAAAGTAATGTTTGGCAGCAAACTCTACGGAAGCATTAATTGTCTTGATTATATTTATCAGATTAAAAACTTCAGTTATTCGGTTCAGTTACAATCTCCATGACTACAACCATAAAGGTTAATTCGCTCGTTCTTCATCTGTGAAACGATACATTTCAGTAGATTAAAGTAGTCAAGTGCCCAGTTGAGATTCAAATGACTCTTAACGACTTCTTAAAAACTTTTTCCTAACATTTTAGTTACCGACACCTCTACGGCAAATTATTGCCCCCCTGAGATTTTGTTTGTCACGTTTGTCACATTAAATGAGCCATTTTCTCCTTGTCGTCCTTGTACGAGAAAACAAATTTCGCCTTGGCAGAATCATCCATTGAAAGATTACCAAATCTCTTTTAAAAAAGAGGATTAAATCTAAAGTGAATGATGAAATCAAAGATTTCATGTTTTGAAATCGAAAAAGTTGCCAATGAATGGTGGATATAAAGAGCAGAAGAAAAGTGAAAATATTTGGATTAAGAACACAAACATTGCAAGGCCTGGGTTTATTTAGTGTAAATTGAATCCATGAATTAATACAAAGGGTAAAGCTAACATGTTAGCGCCTTATGTAGACGTAAGGCTATTTCGGCCCCCCTTGCCCCTCTTGTCACAAGGCAACAGGGATGGTTTACCCTCCACGCCCCCGCTCCGGCGTCCCTGTATAAAGGGCTGAAGGGCTAGGCAAAAAGAATTCTGAAGCCAAGCTCATTCTGGACAAAGCTCATTTGTTTCTTCGTAATATCAAATGCTCCCTAACTTGATCATTCCCTTTCATTGCTCTCACCTTTTCTCTGAAACATTTGTTTTTCACTTTCTGTGCAAATTAGTAATACAACACAGGTTAACAACCGAATTATTGTATTCATACAAATGTGAAAAACATTTGCTAAATTTGTCTCCTGTGATGAATGAATCCTCTTATCTATCCTTTGCACTCCAGATCTAAGGACACAAGACGTCCCACAAAAGAGGTCAAAATTGGCAACAAATGAGATCAAAATTGTTCAGCTAAAGTTGAGGCTTTTCATTTACAATACTAACTTAATAGCTTTACCAGTCCTTCTCTCCGGCTTCTTTTTTGAATTTCAACGATTAAAATAATATGGAAAACCCAATTTTTGAAGCTTTAGATTTCCCTGATTTACCCAAAACATGCGCAAAAAGTGACCTATAGAATCAAAGTTTGTTGTTAATTGTAAAAAGGAAAAATCGATTCCCTCAAGGATGCATTTAAAGGCTGGGCCCACCAAACTTTCATAGACAAAAAGTTTCGATATATAATTGATTGTCGATCTATTTGGGGCTTCATCTTGATGAAAGTGTGCCTTTTTTAAAATAACCGCTATCACAATCTTACTTACCCCAAGCAAAAACATAGATTTGAATGTAACATAAATGTTTTACGAACACTCAATAAACAAAAACATGAAATTATTAGCGAAAATGCTACTGTTCTTTATCAATTTGATAGTTCTTCTTATTCAACAAATTCTTCCTTTGCTCTCTATTTTTGCTATCTTTCCTAATTTCATTGTTCTTAGCATTTAGATTAGAAAACATTATTTGACAGTATCTTAACGGACTGTCTTTTAGCTTTTGCAAAAACATAGGACTCTGGCTCGAATTCTTTTCAGAGCCCAATCTTCTGCTTTACGAAAAGCATCATTTTTCTATCATATTTAAATTGACATTTTGATTCAAAAACAAATTAAAAGCTTTGGTATTGACAACATTTTGCAGTATAAATCTCACTATAAATGCAATCAAACTTTGGATAAGAACAGTAAATTAGGTAGGTCAAGTGATTGCTGAAAAATATTAGCTAAAAAGAAACATCAGAAAACAGTGTCTTCTGATGGTTTAGCAAAATTCTCTTTGATATGTCAATTTTAAAGTGTTAAAAACTGTGAATGCTCTACTTTTAGAGATAAATCTGCCCAAGAACGATGAATTATGCTTTGTTATAATTCTGTTTTGTGTACATTTTAGTTGAAAGATACTTCAGATCTTTATGAGGTGTACTAGTTTTGCTCTTTGTAATAAATTTGTTTCAACATATGTATTGCGAGCTACAAAAGAGTTTCCAGATACATATGCAAAATGATTCAAGCTTGAATCTGCCTCAAACATAAAAATGACTGTAACATATTGTTTAGAGTTGAAAGAAGTTAATTCTGATGACATAGGTTCAGTGGTCAAATGGTTGGGCCAGGGGGTGGTATTGGGGAGTAATTACCAGCCGCTGTTGTCAAAACATGCTTCACATATTTCAAAAATACATAAATAGAGGTAGGTGATATCTTTTAAAGATTTGGGTAAGAAATGAGCCGTGGTTTTGTGGGTACCACCCAATTTCATCTCACTCTAATGCAGCTGGCGCTGCCATTGCATAAAGTAATATAAAAGCCATGGAGTATGAAACTGCGATTAAAATTTCGTTGCATTCTGGTTTAAGTCTTGTTTCCAAACTGGCCGCATGATGTATAGGAAATTATAACTATTCCTGTTTGATCAAAAGTTGCTTTTGACAACAAAAGTAATCATTGATCGACAGTCCAACAACAAAAAGTCTCTCTAAGTACCTGGGCCAATATAAAGGGAATAAAATATTGAGATAAAATACGTTTATAGAATAGAAAGATAACATTAACAGGCATAATATAATTGATGTTTTTGTCTCAAGGTTATATCTATGCCTAATTTCGGCCTATTTGCGGCTGACCCAATTAATGTCGGTCTTTATACCTACCAGTATTATCGCCACAAAAACCTCAATTAACGCCAAAGGAGGGCCGCCAGTTAGAACCGACAAGGCAACATTATTTTCAAGTCATGCAAAGCATTGAGCATCAATTATTTTTGTCGATGCAGTATTTATTCATGGAACTTACCTGGGTTCTAGGAGCGTTGCATAGGGTAAGGGTGTGCAAAAAAGGGGTGGAAAGATGCAGAGGAGAAAAGTCTAACACGACCTCCGATTTAATCAGCGACTACAAATATGCCCAAGAAGACAAGAGCGTTAAAAGAAATGACATTGAAAAAGGGGAAAGAAACAGGACTCTTTTTCTTGTGCCCCTTCCTCTAATTATTTTCTTCGCGTTTACGTTGTAGAAAGTCTTTACACTAAAAGGAAGGATACGACAAATAAATAGCATTTTACCACGGAATATATGGCTTTTTGAGTACTGAATTAAAGCTGATTTAAAAACTGGGGATATTTTATTCATCATCTCCTTGTATTTCAAAGTACCCTGGTATTTCATCATCATCATCATAATCATCATATATTTTTGCTGAAGCAGGTTATTTGTGGCTACAATACTGCAGATGTGAAGCTACTATCTACTAAAAAATATGGTTTAATAGAGGGCTAATTTTACAATTTATAAGGAAAATGAAGTTAAAGCATATTTCCAAAGATTGGCATAATTAAAGAAATCTCTAGAAATGCACAAAATTGTCATTTCTAAATCGTGTTGTTGTTGTCCTTTCTCCGAAAGTTGTATTATTTATTTCTCTTTCAATTTCTTTAGCTTTTCTTTAAATGCACTCTTACTCTTTATATCTCTGTCTTCATTACTTAAACTATTCCATAAAATTGTACCTCTTAATTTCAATTTCATGCTCCCTTTCCCTGTTCTTGGTCTTTGTAATATCAGCTTATTGTTATTAAGACGTTTGTTTATTTCCACTCTCATTTTCTCTAACCGTTCATCTGTCCTTTCGTTGATACAGTCACTCATGATAATCAACATGCTCTTTTTACACAGATAACTTAAGGTCTGCCAGCCAGCTGTCTTAACAATTTCGTCATCCCATAAACTAGGTCCTTCACAGTTCTCGCTGCTCTGGCATTGATTGGCTGTTGCAGTGCTTATTTCAGCAATGTTTTTATCTAGGCCTTATCTAGAGCAACTTATCAGTCGATCGACCTTCCACTCAAATAATTTTCAAACGCAGATATAACTCATTTTTAACAGAATACAGCATTGAAGCAAACAATGACAAAACGTACTATATAAAATGCAAGAAGCAGACACATTTGGTAAATTATTGGATCAATTTACAAATTTGCCCCCCCCCTCTCCTTCACTTTTCATTAGCCCTTCCCTGTACTTGGGATGATTGGAGGTATGGCTCGCGCTATTCTAAGCAATTTTCATTATTAATAGTTTACAACCAGATTTTCTTCATTCTACGACTCCGCATCTTGGGGGCTAGTCTACCTTGTGTCTTATCAAGTACCCTTTCTTCCACCGCAAAGATCGCAAACTAGTTGTCACTTTAGCTATAACCTTCATTACCTCCACCCAGCATTACGAACAAAAGCTCGTTCATCAAGAAACCGATGTGATCGCCCTTAATATGTCATGTCGGTCAGCAAAGATAAATAATCCATGCTTGTAGGGTCGGAGCGCTTTTTCTAACAGCGGATATTCCGTTCATCAGCGGTCACCAGCAGGCGACCAGCGCGGCAAAGCCCCTGCGGGTTACCTTTGGCGAACCGTGCAGACCGTGTACTATCACGCCAAGCTGCCGTCGACAACAATCATTACACGGGCCGATAAAAACATCGTATATTGCAACAACTACAGTTCTCCACGGACAAGGCAAACCAATGCACAAGGTAAATTGTTTTTAAGTTTCTTTTAAAGTCAACACGATTACATCATTATAAATGTGAGAGGCAAAACGTGGTCCTGCCTAGGCCCTCCAAAGCTTGTGGGTACTAGCTAATAATCCATCCAATGGACCGAAATTGCCTTGTCATCCTTCCCTTCAAAAGGGCATCATTAGATATTTTCCTAAATTTTGTGTTTATACAGTCCTTATGGTAAGCTTCAAGTATGTTTCAAGAAATTTTGGAACAAACTGACAGCAACTCCTGTAGAGCCAAACTGATACCGTTTAATTTGATCGCGACAAATCTCCCTAATTTTTGGTCGACAGGAAACGTTCCGCATGCGATAGGTTATGTTTTTGCTCAATTTGCTCAAAATATTTGAAAACTCTCTGATTTCTTCAAATTTTTATCAGTGAACCTTGGTTTTTTATCTTCCAAGGCCAAGACATTTTCAAACCGTCTCCAAGGTACAGGGGAAGACCCAGGTCATCTAGTGTTTTGTCTAAAATTTTCGTATTTTCATAGAAGTATCTTGAATTCCAATTTTTTCGTATTCAATCAAGATATCAGGTTTCAAACTGTAAATAATGTATTATTTACATGAATATTAATAGGCTGCTAATGTGTTTGAAGTGGCCTAACAGCATCTTATTTGGCGTAAAGATCAATCAAAATTAATTAGTTTAACTACATTGGTGAATTTAGAATAATAATCGAAGACTTATCTGAAACTCTACCTGTTGAGTAAGAGAATTTCTCAGAACAAAAACGACTAACCAGCTTATCAAAAATTCTAGACTGTAATATCATATTTCAAGTTGTTCAATTAAAGTGCAAATTTTTTTGGCCGCCAGGTCCTTCATATTAGAGTTTTTTATTCCTTTGATCTTGATTTGACTCAGTTATCATCACCTTTTGTTTGAATGGTCTCCCTGTGAGTCAATGTTTATTTATTCTTATTTATAAAGTACATGGTTGTCTTCTGAGTGGTACCAAAATCTTTAGAACAATCCCCCTTACCACTTGCATTGTAATTAAATATTTTAGGTAGAATTGATTCAGAAAATTTTTGTTCAGTTTGTGGTTTTTTATCATCCTGGTTTTTTCGTCTCTTTTGTTCCATTTTAATAAAGGGCTGGATTTTAACAACAAATTTTCTTTCCCAGATATGGAGCCTCATCAGCATGGTCTGATAAAACAAAGAATAGATTCTGAAGATCTGTCAGATATTTACTCTGCAAGTGAGAGGAAGAAAGGCTCCAGAGCACCATGGACTTCTCAGGACATGATATCTGCAATGTTACTTGTGAAACAAGGAATGTCAATAACAAAGGCAGCCCAGAGTTTGAATATTCCAAGAACAACCTTGAGGGACAGGGTTACAGGTATATATGTTTGTTAAATACTAGTTTTTTACAGCAAATGGACTAATGAATTATTTTTTTGTCCATTGCTTTATATGAATATAGCTACAAATGAATGAATTTTTGAAAGTAAGAAATTTCAATTGCCTTCCATAATATTTTCAAAAAGAATTTGTGGAAACAAAACTTTTTGCTTTACAATCATTTGCCATTTGACAAATCTTGGTGCCATAAAAAGTCTCAGACAGTTATTGTTTGTCAGAAATATGTGTGACCTGATTCATTGCAGGAAAATTGTGTATTAAAAAAGGTATTAGAGGCCTCAATTTTGAATTTGCTTTGGAATTTTGTCTGAAATAATTGTAGATGTAAGTTAAATTTAACTCTATGTGTTAATTTGGTGTAGCTTATTTTGAAACATTATATATGATGAATATTTCCCTTGGTCCTCCTGAAAAGCATTTCTGATGGTGCTAGCATGCCCAAATAGCTAAACAAGTAAAATATAGAAGGATTTGCTGGTCAATTCACCTCATAGAACTTCTGCCAGATGAAAAATATCCTATTATAATTTTTTTGGTTGGCAAGGATGATTTTCCCACAGGTCACAAATATTAAATGAAACACATCAATTCAAATCCATTATCCATTGTCACAAATTCGTCCTGCTTAAAGACAGGACAGCAGAAACTTTGAGAAACTGGACAAAAGTTAACAAATGCAGCAAGTATGAATCTTGCTGGGTGCACTCATGGCAGTTGAGCAGGGGTCATGGCTGTCCCTATTTTGTCAAGTCTCAGTTGCTGGTGTGCTAGGGGCCTATATAGGATAAATTTATGTTTATATATATATCTAAGTGAATGGTCTGCGCTAAAGGGGCGATTCTAAACATTGATTGGCAGATAATTCTGCATTCCCTTTTTAGGATGTTTTCTCCAGACCCTGAATGACATCCTTTTTAATTTTTTATTTGTTTTTCCCTTTTGCACTTATGATTGTGGCAGTCTTTTCTATCGCTCCAAACTATCTATGTAAGCAAGAGGTTTGTTATTGTGGTGTAACTGAATATGAAAGTTTTTTATTATTATTATTATCTTCAGTTTGTTTTTGCATTGTTCTCTTAAGAGGCCGAGACCAAACTATGGTCCTAAGGCTTAAAAGTTCAGCTCGTTTTCAGGTTAGAGATAAAGCTCTCCTCAGGATATGTGATGTTCCTAGCAAGACTATCTTTTGGATTTCTTTGATGCTGATCTTTCCAGGAATCTTTGATGCATGTTCATTCATACGTTTTCTTACGAGTCCAAGGGCTCCTATTATGACGGGAATAACAGTTTTTTTCATCTGCCACATTTTGGTAACCTCTATCTCAAGATCTTTGTATTTTGATAACTTTTCTATTTCTTTGCTTGCAACATTTCGCTTAGATGGGACAGACATGTCAATGAAAATGCATTTGTTTTCCTTCTTGTCTTTGATTATAATGTCTGGTCTGTTTGCAGTAATCTCCTTGTCAGTATGTATTGGCATATCCCACAATATCACCACATCCTTCCCTTCTACGACAGTGCTTGGTTTATGTTCATACCATCTAAGGGCACCTCAACATTGTAATATTTACATATCTTCCAATGCATGTAGATTAATGCCTTGTCGTGTCGTTCAAGGTATTCCCTTTTTGCCAGAACAGGGCATCCTGATGTGATGTGCTCTATGGTTTCATCATAGTCATGGCACAGTCTACACTTTGGGTTTGTTCCATCTTTCATGATCTTATTCCGGTAGTTGTTCGTGGCAAGGCTTTGGTCCTGTGCTGCAATAATAAATCCTTCTGTTTCCCCTTTAGACTGGAACTTTTCAGCGATTTGTAAACGTTTTCTTTATTTGTATCTGATCTGTTTGCTCTTTCAGGATATTGCCCATGCATAGGCTTTGCCTTCCAGTTCTCGCTAATGGTTTCCATAATTCTTTTTTTGGCGTGATATAGGGTTTATTATGATTATTATGATGGTGATGATTATTATTATTATTATTATTATTTAATTACAATAAAAATGTTTCAAGGATCATGTCCAGTCTTCAGAAAGGTTGCCCACCTCTGCCCTATATTGTCTGACAAAAACGTGCCAGTTTGGAATGTGTTCACCTTTCTGTGCTATCTTGAAATTTTGAAGAACAATAGGCTTAAAAAATTAATGTTTCCACAATTTTTACATTGAGTCCAAAATGGCGAGAATTACCAATTTCCCATACGCATATGATGACGTGATCAACACTTCGACATATGTTTCTAACATATAGAATATATGTTTCTAAGCATTTTTGTTCAGTTTTTCACACTCTTTCGATTGATGTTTTTTCAAATTTGACTATTTTCAATTTTTTGAGGCCGTTACTATTTACGTCATTACGACATCGATCACGTGATACCTGGGGATGATTTGTTTTGGACACCATTAAAAATTTTAATATATTAGCCCAAGGTAATAGAAACAAATAGAAAACCTCCGGTTACCCTCTCCGCCACTTTGTTGGGAAAAATTCCCTGTCTATATTTAATTGATAATGCCAAGCTTGCCGGTAGACGAACTTTTGTGGCAAGGAACAGCTTCATTTCTCATTATTTCCATACCATTATTTTGTGGTTTTGTTACCCCCAGAATATCACACATTTTTCATATTTGACACACTAAAAAGTTTATTTACAATATCCAAACAATAGTAAGTGTTTTTGATTTTGCCTTTGGTGTGTTTAGGGAAAGTAAGAAGTGCAAAAAGAGCAGTTACCACCTCAGCTTTAAGTGCTCAGGATGAAAGGGCGCTGATAGACTACTACAAAATCATGAGAAAGCAAGGATATGGAAAAGCCAAAGATATGATCATGTACATGGCAGGAAAGACGGTGAAGAAGAATGGAAACGTTTCAGGGGAACCTTTTCCTAGTACAAAGTGGTGGCAGTCGTTTTGTGCAAGACACAATCAACCGTTAGCAAATGAATCAGAGGAATTTTACGGAATGCAAAAACAACGAGTGAGGGATATGTTGCTTAGTAATTGCACGCAACAACTGTTTGATGGGTTAACATCGAATAAATATGGTATAAATTTTCTTGAACATTCTGAATTGATTTTCAGTTGTAACGAGAGTTCTTTTGACTTAAATGATATGGCAAAACGGTTTAATCAGTATAAATCGGAAATGGGGAAAACTGGCCAAGAAGCTTGTGAAGAAATGAATACTGATGCAGGAGATCATGCAGTCTCGCGAGTTGATGGTAAAATTTCAGTATCTTTAGATAACGACACGAGAATGTCAAAACCACGTGAAGTCTCGGTGATTACTTGTGTGAATGCACTAGGCCAATCTCTTCCACCTTTGTTTATCCACATGTCAGACAATCGGGACACGCCCAGGGGAAACTTCGAGAAGTATGCTCAAGATCGACTTGATGATGATTTTTTCCTCGTATGGTTTCATGACATCTTTCTGCAGAATCTCGCGAGACGCGGGCCTTGTATTCTAATATACGATGGCCAAAATTGCTTAGTAACGCGAGAAATGTTAATGGCTGCCTCTGTAAATGACGTCATAATGTTTTGTATCCCAGCCGTTTTATCTCAAGAGCTCCAGCCTATGGATCTTTCACTTGACGGGGTTTTTAGTGAAACTTGGAAGAATGTCGCTGTTAACCATGAGCCTCATAATACTTTTATTACTAATCAAGCTTTCACAGAAATCTTTAAAGAGTTCTGGGGTAATGTCTCAAGTGAAGTTGTTGTCACCGATCGATTCAAATCTGTTGGAATCTTTCCGTTTTCTCGCCAGAATATCACCACAGCAAATTTAAACACAGTCTTTGAAGGTGATGACTTCGGCCCTGAAAGACTGAACCCAATTTTAGGCCCTGATCCGGATTTAAACTTGCAGGGAAGAAGAAAAGATAGCTTAGTGAATATAGCGATGAAAAACCCGCGAAGTAATCTTGGGAATTTCGACAAGCATGTGGACGGAAATCAGAATTTCGTGCGGCCGAGCGGTAGGATAACAAGGCCAACGATGAGCATTTTGAATCAGCCTCTTAATGATCCTCCAATCATCACACAGATGATGAACGATGAGGATGAATTCCGGGAAGATTTCCCAGAAATTTCGAATTCCACTGATGAGTTCTCCTCCTGTAGCGACGAGGGAAGCTCAAGTATGGTTGCCCTGAGTTCAAGTGTCACAAGCCTGCCGAATTCAGGACCTCAAAAAGGTTCTTGTGACAGTTTACCCGGGGTATCAATGGAACATGTGATCTCCCCAACAATGGCGCCGCAGAAACGACTTCATATGCCCAAAGTAACGGAGGTCAATTTATACGACAGACACTTACTATCGCCCCCTGCCTCTGTAAGGAATCCTATGGCTCAGTTTCAACGAGTTATTCACACTGGGCCGGGTACTCTATCGCGTAAACGACCGAGTCCATATGCTGAGAGCAGGCCAAGCGCACCAAAGGCTTACCCATTGTCAGGAGTGTCATTACGGTATTCATCGCCTGATATTCGTTCGGATGCATTCATCCGCGGTCAGTCCAACATTGCAGAACTTCGTGCCTTGGAAGAGGTGCTTGATCCAGTTAGGAAAGCCAAGTTTCAAAAGGCTTTTGACGACGGTCTGGATGTCACAGAAGACTTCGATCCGCTGTTTCAGTTATGGAAGTCTGTAAAGCTTAGGTTTATTCAAAACCCAGGGCGGGTTGAGCATAACCCACATGCCTGCCAGATTAATCAAGTTTCGCCAAGCATAATCGAAATAGCCCCAAAGACGACTGGCTCTGCAACTTCGGCTGATACTCGACTAACTTCGCACCAGACTAACTCCAGTTGCCAGTGCAGTGAAAACTTTCGAACGATATTAACGCCGGCGGGAAATCTCTCCGTTAACAGAAACGCAACTGTGATTGTCATAATGCCAGAGAAACAGGGTGCTCAAGAGGAAACAGCCACTGGTGAAAGTGCCAATGGAAGGGACCAGGGTAGTTGTAGCACCTCTGTGTAGCATGAATGTTAATTAGGAAATTCATAATTTATTAGAGGTAGAAAATTTTATAAACAGGATTTATAATCTTTCCATATTTCACCGTATCTGCAAAGTTGTAGGATGCGGATATTTGTGAAGAAAATTACGTTTATTGTTAGTATTATCATGTCTCAAGCACCCAGTGCATTAGCGATTGCCTGAGGATACTTAAGAAATTGAAATTGTAATCTTTTAGCAAGTATATATGCTCGCTGTCAAGTTAGAATATAAATAGTTGTCTCGATAAGTTATCAGAAACTTTGATCGTTCCGTTACAATTTCAATTCTCCCCCGTTTTGTATCTCAATTTGACCGTTTATCGCTCCCTCTTCACCCTTTTATCACAACCACTCAACCCTTTTTTTAAGAAGTCACAACCACTTTAAAGTGCCCCTTTCTTGCCTCATGTTTTTTTCAAAACTCGCTTTTTTTTTAGTTATGGTATTTGTGTACCAGTATTTTATGACTTTTATTGAGAAATTGTGTATTTATGTTCGAATTTTGTTTGAAAGTTAAGAGGTGACTGAAAATTCACGTTGTGGTAACTTTTGTAATCAATGCTTTGACAAAACTTTCAAGAACTTTGACGTTTACCCGGGACCGTTTAGATAGATGACCCTCTAAGGGTAAGATGTTATGACCATAAAGGGGTAGAATATGACGGTCCTATTAGGGTTTGAGATGAATGGCTGGTTGTTTAGGTTAAGGAGTGGGGATTATAGGGACAACCCTTTGCGAGCAAGGGTGGCATGATTCTCGTGGATATATTGTGGGGTATGGCAATGATGAAAAGCTAGGGGACATTGTGGTTCTGACATTACTGTCATTAAAATGTGTCAATTGCAGGGGTTTCAAATTTTGTAATAGCTGAAGATAACTATGTCAAAACTAAAGCTTAATTACACGACAAATGTAATATACTTTTAAAATATTGACTTAATTAGTTGTTCGTAGAGGCTCTCCTCTTTTGCTTTTGCCCTACTTTTTGGTATCACAGCTTCCTTTCAGCTGAAGTACTATTTATTTACCTACCATTTGGCTCCAATGGTACGTAAGTCTTTTATGACGTCATAAGTGATATTTCTTCGAGAACCTGGCTCTCAGTCGTTTCCTCAAGCACTTTTGATAATGTAAGGAAGATAAAAAAAGTTTGCGTGTCGAGACCTGAATGCTTAACATGTAAAAGTAAAAGTGTTAACATCCTAACATTTTGACTACACAGCGGTCTTGGGATTGGTCTAGCGGTGTAACCAAAAGATGTCTCTTTTTTATAACTATACATACACAATCACATAGTCCGCTCCAAAAGATACCTCTTATAAGGAAAATTAGACCTATTGGTCTACTAACAACACTTTCAAAATTATTTGAAAAAACAATAGAGCTCCAACTCTCGCCCTTTCTTAAAAAAAAAGTCTCAAATTTGTTGTGCCATTAGAAAAAGCTTTTTTTCGAAGTATGCTCTTTTTTAGACTTTTTAATGACTAGAAAAAGGCTAGAAAGCAGAAAATACATCGATGCTATTCCTATGGACTTATAGAAATCTTTGACTGTCTACCTAAAAGTCTTCTTTTTGCAAAACTACTTGCTTACAGAGTAGAAAGAAGTTCTCTATTGCTTATACAAAACTAAGTCACCGGCAGAAAGCAAAAAGTCGTAGTTAAAAGACAACTGCACCTGGGGTAGGCTTGGACAAGGAGTACCGCAAGGGTCGCTACTTGGTTCCCTGCTCTAATACACTTATAATTATATTTTTTACTACCTTGATAATGGATCACTGTGCAATTTTGCCGTTGACAACACACTTTCTGTCATTGCAACGAATGCTGATGAACTGGTACAACTTATAGGCCCTTAAAAAGTTAAACACCAATAAATGCCTAGGACTAAACGCATAGATAAACGGGGAGTAAACACAGGAAAACGGGATAAGGTTCGCGCGTATTCAAAATGTGGAGTTCCTCTGTGGCCCCTAATTAAAATGACTAAACATTGGCATTGATGAGCAGTTGATTGATATAGCCAGAAATGGGTATAAGAATCAGCTGTTCAACAGGACCTCCGAGAAGTGGGGGCCGGGGGGCCATGATCCCCTCACTTTTCTGCAAAACAATATACGTTTTTACACAAACTTTTTTGTTATAGGTGTTAAATTTTCTCTTGCCCCTCCCCACTTTCCAACCTGTCTCGGAGCCCATGTATAAGGGAGTTTAGAAACTACTTTAAAAAATGATGACACTGAAAATTCTTAAGCACACGCCTTAGTTCAATTAACTTCGCTTCCTTAGGGCCATAAATTTTAGTTAAAATATTTATGGTCCAATATGGAACAAAGTGTGACAAAAAACTCAATCCATTGACTTTCGATCCAATTTTATTGACTGTTTCAAGAGGTCTAAGTTTGTTAAATATATTCCCATGTAGCATGTACTTCAATTTCAATCTTAACTATACATTTGATTTTCATATGATGTTCAGTTGTGTGCATATATGTGTAACGTTTTGTTGTGCACTAGG
The DNA here is from genome assembly GCF_013076305.1 of Rhopilema esculentum. Next base: position 1,241,081 of record NW_027018659.1, read on the forward strand.
TTTCATAAAAGTGAATGCAATACAAATATTTTGCCTTGCAATATATACCTTCTTCACCTTGAAAGGAAATAAAGCTTACTTCAATTCAATAAAAAAATTATAGCTAATTTGTTCTGGACATGCATTTCGTTAGCAATCAGTAACATAACTTCACAATGTTTTGACTCCACTATGAATGGACCCCAGCCTTCTTTTCCTAAGAGAATCCTGATTGCTTGCGGCGCCACAGTGCGCATACATGAAGGTATGAATATGCCAGGCCACAAGAAATCTTCCAAATATTGAACCACTCGAATGCAGTAAAACCATGAATTGCCTATGGAACCGTATGTGTATCTGCACACAGGTAAACATGCTTTATAAAAATTATTATCTTTAGTACATCGATGCATAATTCTAACACACCATAAGTTAAAATGTGAGTTTATAATTCAATTATGTATCTGATATAAATCTTAAACATAGTACTTTCGAATATCTAAAATACAATTTTCTAATTGTTATTTATTAAATTTTAAGCTTTCACTCGAGCTAGATGTTGGTGCTAAGATCTTTTATTGAAATTCTCCTAGTTTACTTTTGCTTTCACTTCAGTTCCTTCGTTTTTTCACAGGCTATGCTTCGACTTCAAAGATCGTTCGATCAAAGCGTTGTGTTCATTTGAAAAGGATATTAGAGCCAAAATAGTTACCACAATGGATTTTGGTATCTTAGCTTGACAAATATCAAGATAAAGCGGTTGAAGGTTAGTTTGCACAACCGACAGGAATGCTGGATCTCTTTTTTAATGTTTTACTAAGGACGTATTTCTGTTCGAAGCGGGACTCATTTCAAGACCAGAGCTCTGTCTTATACTTATCCAGCTCTATCGTCATATGCTTTTGCATTGAGGCTTATTTCTACATTGCTAACGATCTGTATGCTTCAGAGGTTCAATAAAATATTATTATTCAAGAACTACGGAGTACGAGCACATTAACGATTGAGGAGTGGTAAAAGCTTTTGATATTCTAAAACTAGGGGCTAAAATGTTTGGGCAGTAGCTAAAAATATCTTTTGAGAATATATAAGGGCTGAAGCCCTCACAGTCCCCTTCTTTATTCCGAGACGACTGTTTATATTTTAATGACGACCAGTATCCGGATTAGGCACAAATAGGGCCTGATGCTGCAGCAAAAAAGTTTTTTATTGGGCCTATTCAGCTCCAGGAAAATTCTCGTCTGTTTTCATCCGGGCCCCTTTCAGGGATGGGCCTAACGCTGCAGCACCAATAGCACCCATCTTAGTCCGGCCCTGAATTGACGAGGGCAATGAACTAAAATTCAATAATGTGGTAGCTTTAAACTTTCGCCTTTAATTAACTAATTTAATGCAAATTATTAAAAACTAGACGTCTATTTTATGCGTGAAAACAAAATAATTACATTATATATACGTATGCACAAAGAAAGAGTTCTAAGGATTTTGTTAAAAAATTTGGATGTATAGGGGACTCGTCATTATTGTCCTATGTTGATCCAAAGGGGGCATTTAAAATGAGACTGATAATGGCTTTGTGCTTGATCTAGAAGCTCTTATGTATTTTGTCTGTAGAACTAAATTATCAGATATAACTGTGAGAATATATTTTTGGATCGTTCAATGTTCATATCGTGAATATATGTAAACTGACAGGGTGCATTAGGAAACAGGGCTAAGGTAAGTTCTGATTTTGGAAAGTGAACATTCTTGATAAAATAAAGCATCTTGGATGTTAACAAAAAGATACTTCTTGAACCGATATCACAAAATGAAAATTAGATCAAATTGAAAACACCTGTAGCACTTTCTACTAACACTTTGAATGATTCCTATTCCAAAATGAATAGCTTGGGGGTATCTGAATTCGCAGTCATGGATGGGGAAGAATTTATCTTATGCGAGGAAAATTCTGGTTAAGTGGATGTTTAAGCCGAATAAACTCTAAATATAAGTTAACTCCACGCTAAAAATGCTCTACTTTGAATAACAGCTTCGAATTTTAGAAACACGTGGTCTATTTATTATCAAACTTCTTCCTTAATTGGGCAACAGACGAGGAGGAGGATTTTTCGGCTGCCTCATTTTCAGTTTTCTTTGGTGGCATTGTATCCTTCCTTTTAAACGCAGTTCTCGAAGAAATCTTGCCACTTCTTCGCAAAGGAGCACCTTGAACGAATTCTGCTGTCTCTTGTTTCTCATATTGCTGCTTCAAGTTCCTTACTGAGGGGCTCTTTGGGTTTGTGTCTTGATCTAAAGACTTTTTCTTGTCATCGACATCTTTCGTCTTTACTTTACTTTGGGTTTTCGTAACAACTTTGGTTGTTTGTTTATTTTCAGTTTTTGTCTTTGAGTCTTTAAGGCCAGCCGATTTTGTCTTAGGCTTTGTGTCTTCTGAACTTTTTGCTTTTTCACTATCTGTCTTCGCTTTAACAGTCCCGCCTGTAGAAAACTTTTTTGATGAAGCGCCACTAGTGTCCTCTTTCTTCTTTTGTGATGATTTAGAACTATTTCTACTAAACCAAGATATTGTCCTTTTCCGTGTTTGTTTTAAGCTTTCTTTCGAGCCTGTATTAGGTTCCTTTTCTAATGCAGATGCCCCTTTTACAACACCTGTACTCCTACGTTCACCTGATTTGCTATTTTCCGAATATTTTCCATCGTCAAGAATTTGTGGTTCAGAATTTCCATTTTTTTTCGCTACTTGCTTACTTTTTCCCTTTATTCTCTCTTTCTTCGTAATTGATGATTTGGAAGTTTCTCTGTCTCTTTTTTAGTCCCAGCATTTGCTAAAGCATTCCCTCTTACTACCTGCGAATTCGGTGATTTATCAAGCGGCCCTCTATCTTTAGATGCTGTCTTCCCATATGGACTGTTCTTCGGATAGGTAACTTTAGCTTGCAATCGATTTCTCCCCTTCGGCTCCGTAGTATCCTTCTTCAAACCGCCTTTGCTCATTCCGGCACCAGTAACACTTCTTGGGCTATCAACCACGGAAGAAGCAGAAGAATTAGGCGTACTTGACCGGACGCTATTCTGTCGCTCATTGGATCCAGGCCTAGAACCAACCTTTTTTGAAACAGCCATCTCATAAACAGAAGATGAAGTAGGTTCTTTTGTTTTATCAAACTTCAAAGACATATAAGTGCTGTTTTTCGAATTCATATCGGTGTCCTCGTTTCCAGGCCTCTTGCCATTGACTTTCAGCCTTGCAACACCGTAACTTGAAGCGTCACTGTTTTTCTTGTTCGTCTTGGGTCTCCAGCCCTCTGTTATATAATTTTTAAGTTTTACAACATTAAGTCGACAGTTTTTACCCTTCAATAAACCATTTATCATTTCCTCATCCACCACAAGGTCCCACAGCAAATCTCCATTCACTTGATTGTTTTTACAAAATCTTGCAAAATCATGCATGCCTAGGCCAGTAAGATGGCTTTCAACTTCGGCCTCTGTCCAGTTCTGTGCCTCGAGGTCGTCACACTTAAATTCACATTTTTGTTTGCACTGCTCACTCTCCGGTCGCCAGCCGAACACGTATTTTCTCAGCTTTCTCGCCTCGAAAGGAGTTAGGCCCATGTCCTTGAAAACAGCCTCATCAAGGTCGGCTAGCAGTTTTCCATCGATTTGATTCTCTTTAAATTTCTTCTTGTGCTTCTCAAGTTTTATAGTGCTCAATATTACACCTACATTTTCAACACCACTTGTCAATAATTCCAATTGGCTTTTCTTCATATTGTCGTAGAACTTGCGAAAGTTGTCTCTTTCGTGAGTAGAAGATCCCTGTTCCAATTTAACCCTCGATTGAACGGCTTTAGAACTACGAAGCTTATTCGAGAATGTATGCCTGCGTTCAAGTGGATGGTTTTCTGGCAGCGGTGGCGGTGACGCAGCTGATCGTACCCTCGTTAACGAGCGTTTCCTTGGAGCAGATGATTTCGTTGCACCGAGCGTCCTTCGAACACCGTCGATAATATCCATCGAAACATAGGTATCGCCTGGTATTTCTTCGTAAATCCCGCTATCTCCACCATCAGATAAAGCGCCGTTTTCTCTCACCACAACTATTTCAGGCCTACTTTGCTTCAGTTTCAAATTCTCTGATTTGGAACCGCGTAATTTTGACTTGACTCTTGAAAGAAATCCTGTACTTTTTCTTTTGGGATCGTTTCTTTGAATAGGCACCTCGTAATGGTTGCTATCTTGATTGATTTTTGACAATCCACCAGTTTCTTCGCTGTCCGACAAATTTTTCGCACCTTCTTTTTGTAACGGCAACTCAGACGCTTTGTCTATGGCATCGTAGGGCGCAAAGCAGACGTAACCACCTTCACCGAGAACTTCTCCTTAGACATATAGTCGCGAAACGAATCCAAATCGATAAGTTCCGATCTTGGATCGAAAGACTGTCCTTGGTTTCTTCGGGCATTCGCCATCGGTCGCACTTTTATGTCGAAAGTTAAAGGAAAAGCAGTGGCGTAAGTCTTGCCTTCGAACTTTGTAGTCGCAAACACCAGAGTTTCGCTGACGCACTCATGAAGCTCGATAACTCCAACGGTTTCGCTTACTGTATTCTTCTTACTTTTATCAACAAATTTAACTAGCAAAGGCAGTTCCTTACTGCAGAGATCACTTAGCGAATATTCTTGATCGCTCTCAGCACATGCGCAATATTCTCCGCCAAAGTCAATCGGCATTCGAATATGTTTTCCCCGTTGATTTCGAAAATGAAGAAAAGTAGGCCCGTTTGGGCCACGTTCAGATAGCAATATCTTCAGTCTGTCGCCGTTTTTTACAAGATTTGAATCCTTCCGCCCTTTTGATACAACCTCGACGTATTTTGGCCGCGGATTGGCTATTGAAAGCTCACGAATACCCTTGTATTTTGTACCGTCTTGCTGCGAAACAAGCTTGATTTTGAAAGGACACTTAATTGGAATGTTAATGACCTTGCCATCAGAGCCTGTTCCTTTAAAATGTGTCACATCCTCTTGGCTTTGAATCGTAATCAGCTGTCCACTGGCTAAGCTCTCGGTTTCATTCAACATGTAACCTTCATCGACCATAACAAGAAGTGGCAAGGAAAAATTATCGAAGATTTCTTTCAGGGGGTAGCACAACTCACTCCATTCGGCAATTTTCGCTTCATCCATTCTTATTAAGTTTCCTTGTGATGAAATGAAAGTTTTTCGATGTTTTGTTTTTCTGCAGCTCCTAAAAACAGAGTCAAACACAGATACTTCAAAAACTTATTAAAGCAAAATTATACGGGTCTGGCTTTTGTTTTCATTCTTGCAAGTGATGATTATTTTTGATAATTATAACTTAATTAATGATAATTTTTTTTGATAATGTACAATAAATGCGCATGAACAAGACTCAAGATGTTATCAAGTTCTATTGCATCAAACATAGTGAACACACGATATATATATTTGTATTACTTGATGTAAGAATCATCCAATTCATACGTTGTTCTTCACGTCTTTCTAAAGTTCTCACAGGCAGCATTAATACTTTTCCCACGCAATATTACAGCATCAGTTCAACCAAAGTATTGTATTTCCTCTTTCCAAAATAGTCCTAAATTATCACTGCCATCGTTAAGAACAGTTGGGAAATATAACGTTGTGTCATCAAAGGCCAATTCATTCTGGAACGACCTTGTTAAATTGCGGTTACATGCTGTCTTTGTATAAAACCGAAACGGGAAAGGAAAAGATATCTTAGTCATTATTAATATCTCTGAGGCGAGATAAGCTCATTACATCATAAATACATTGCTGTAAGCTTGGTGTTCTGGCCAAACTCAAATGAGATCTTGTAGACATATTGATAGAATGTAAAGCTTGTTTGTGACCAGCCTTTGCTTTATCGAATTTTAGGCCTTAAGGAACTGTCCAATAAAAACCTTCTTTTTTAAATTCTGTATTCTTATTTTTTTGCCATCATTGCCAATTATTGACAAATGTTATCTATATTTGTATCTATATTCAAATTATATTTAAAGTTAATTGTATTATGTTACCACCTTAAGTTATCTCGTCAACGTAAGATTTTTAATCGGGTATAAAAATTATCAAACATCGCCTCATCAATAAGGACATTGCTATATTAGAAGTTTGATGATTCAAGGTAAGACATGTTAGCTGTTACTGCGAGTTTCATTCTTGCACACTCATCGTGCTAAGAGACTGAGGATAAGCTTGTTATAGATAAGGACAACGCATATAAATAAGGAGTTGATTTTTTGAAGAAAATTTTGTTAAGTATCTGCTAAAAGCCATTCGTGACAGCTTTATCCCGTAATCATCTGACTCTATCCAGAATTAGGAGTGCATCTGGTGGACTTGTGGATGGTAAGAGAATTCATTTTCAAGTTGTATCTCAAAAGTTTCACATCATTTCCTTCACGAAGCAATTTTATGTACAGTTGTCATTGAACAAGTAACGCTGAAGACCACTACAAAAATATTTATGATATTTATAAACTGCGATGCCAAAATTAAGATCTCAAATATTTTTATATATTCCACTTGAAAATTTTCACTTACCAGCTTCTGCGTTTGAAAGTGAATCGCTACTTTCTGCTTGCGTCTGCGTGAGAGTACAATTTTCATGTGAAATTCTTTAGTTCATTTTCTTAGGCCACTGAAATCGGTGGTACGGCTTTTGTCATTGTTTTAGTCAACGATGGAAAACCTTTAACACCTAACTTCATAGAGGAATTCAATAAAAACTTTACTTTCAGATTACAGTATTGTTTGTTGTCATTGAAGATTAAATCGCCATGTAAGCATAACTTTTCATCTGATATACCTCGCTGTTTCTATCACTATTTCCAGATGTTCATTCGATCTTCTTTCGTGACATTACCTTCATGAATTTTCTGAATCATCCACGCAACAATTTTTTCGACAGGCTTCCTGAAAGCGTGTCAATGATTCCACTGTTGCTTGATGATAGAGCAGCGATGTTTATTTCACTTTGGAAGAAACTACTCCAGTGAAACTTGTTTCTAGTTGTTGTTCATCCTAAACACCTGCAGAAAGGCGTATCTGCATTGAAGATGCCAATCTTTAAGATAACAAAACTCCTCTGGCAATAGCTATTTCGGTACAGACAATCATCTGAACATTATCAACAGCTTTATCAAAACTGTAGATGTTTTAACTCATTATGAATTGACATTAAAGACATATGTATAACACAACACAGTTGACAACATTTTTCTCACACGTGCCATCAATTCTCTTTACAAGAAGCATTGTTAAGTTGTATGGTACCTGCATTCACACATCTATTATTTCACGTGGTTTATCACGTGGCAAAACAATAAAGTTCGATCCTTCGCAGGGGTCTTTGAAATAAACTTTAATGCTAGCTTAGCCACAAGGTTATGTATGCACTTCGGCAGCGTCCTCGAGTTGACTGTTTCGTATCCCAACCAACCTAACATTGGTCGTTAAGAAAGGAACCACTAAAACGTGCCATTTAACCTCCAAGTTACTTTCGATCCACACCGCACCTATATATAAATTGTTGAGGTGTTCGTGCTACTGCCCGACGTTTATACTCGAAATAGTTTAGGATAGGTTAATTAGGCATGTTACGTTTTTACTGTTCTGTCCTCATTAAAAAAATCTTTAGCGACAGTCGGATTTTCTACCTCTGTACCATAAAGTCACTATGCAAAATTTTGATTTTTGAAGTCACATAATTACACTTCCATTTCAGAAAAAAGACACTTTCAAAGAAACTCCTTTACGTGCATATATAAAAAACACAGGATGTGAATGTAATTCGAAGCTCATTTGGATGCATTGGATGAAGTTCTCGAGGTTGCGTTCCTTTTAAATTAAACAATGATTACTGATTGCAAGCCCAAAACATCTAAGAGAACTCATCTAAGTGCGCAGAATCGCAGAGTCGTACACACGAGCAAGAAATAAGAATCTGTCAAATCATGAAAGTCATAGAACGATAACTCTTTGAATTCATATAACACCTTACTACTAAGCATTTATAAAAATATACATAAAAAAATAGAGCATCACTGTTAAAAAAAATATAATATTGGGTTAAATGATTCAAATAAAAATAAAGCAGTTAATCCTTTGAAGATAGTGATCAATGAAGGTGGGACGTAAGATAACGCTTTAATACAGATGAAAAATGATAATCGTCATCTGTCTGTTACCCAGCAACAGATTTAAAGACGCTAACCTAAACACTAATGTAACAAGCGAAGAAAGTTTTAGTATGAAGATAACACGGAAATTTTACTCCACAAAAGATTTATTTAGGTACAGACATGTTTAATCTAAATCTGAAACCAATAGGGACAAATAGTTTTCAAAACCATGTTGGTTGATAGCAAAACTGGGGTTTTTTTTAGGAGGGGGGGGGATGTTTACAATGGCGAATAATGGTGCAAGAAAACATACTGTATGACAAAAATTGCCAAAGCAAGCATAGGGTTTAATATAAAATCAAGATGATTTCACTATAACCATTTCGGTACCGTCACTTCCTTTCTATAGATGTCAAATAAATACTTTGGAATCCTTCTTCTAGTAAACAAAAATGCTGTTCACGAAGCGGAGTCTAGAACTTCAAATTTCAGCTGGGAGAATCAACAGGCACCTGGCTCCGGCTTGGGGTCTCAATGTAAGATTTACATTGTTAAATTTGCTTAAAGTTTAATTACTTTAATTACGCTGCTTATATCTAGTACTCTTTTCTGCTTAACGCAGAACCTAGTTAGCTCAAAGTCGTTACCTATCTATGTATTCAAAAATCTAAATATCAGTGCGATGGAAATAAATCCTTTGTGCATATTTTACGTTAACGTGACACATGATATGCTTGTGTGCAACTTAAGATCGAACATCAATATGTGTGGCCCTCACACCCTTGTTGATGGTGATGATTTGAAACTAACAGAGCTAGCAGTGATAGCAGAAGTTTTCTTCAGTTTAATTTCTTGGGGTTCAATGACAAAGCTAACGGGGGTAGTAACATAAGTGGCATAGGCAAGGCAAGGGTTAGTGGCGTAACCAATGGAAACAAGAGCATAGCCATGGTAAAGTGACGTAACTGGACTAGTAAATGGGAATGGCTTGTAAATTGCTACGATTAGGTCTAAAAACTTTTTTGCAATTTCTTACAAGATTCTCCAAAACTAGCCCCACCATAACAACATACTCAACACCTAATTAACGAAGCTCTTTTCAACTTCTATTTTAAACATCCCTTTGGTAGGAATATAGATCAGAGCTATAGATGTATTTTTCAACATTGGTAAGCTCCTGTACTACAGATGTATATTCCTGTTGTACAATTATTTGTTAGATCAAAAAAGTTGTCCTATGGGGCTCCACAAGGATAAAGCTATCTTGAAGATTGCAACTCAAGATTACATTTCAATTTGCAGCCTTAAAATTTACCTGAAACTTCTCTAAACTTTCCTTAGCATGCAGGCATTCTATACAACATTTAAGGTTATCTACAATCATCTATTGATAACGGGTTAAGGTCGCATGGCCATATAGTTATGGTTTGAGAACCCTTATTGGCAAGGTAACCATTATAAATTAGCATGTAATGTTCAACATCAGACTTGTGCTTAACCGATTTGCTAACCATTAAAATATAAAATGCCAATTTGTGGGAACGTCAATCACTGTTAAAGCCAGCCAGTTCATTTATCGTTGAATTTCATTTTCATATTTGCAACAAATGATAAATTGGATCCGTTGGATTGATTATCTCCAAACGAGGGTGAGCGTGGAGAAGAGACCTTTTTAAAAGGGCGTGGCGCGTCGACACTTGAAGACTTCTTTTCGTACTTTTGCATCAGTGAATTGATGCCAGCGGTTGGTGTTCCAATGGCTTTTCCTTGCTCTTGAGTAGATTTTTCCTCTCCTTTCCAGCGGGCAGGCGAAACAGCTTCCCTTTTATTCGTCACATCGTCTTTCGCAGCTTTACCTGTTCTAGGGTTATCATTTTGCGACCTTGGAGACAAAAGTAAAGGCTCCTCGTATTCATCTGAAGCCTCGTTCCCTTGAACTGAAGTTGGTGTCAGCGGCTGGTATGTTGAGTCAGATCCGCTTGGTATTTCACATTCTGGTATTCCAGCGCGCGTTTCTTTCTTCTTTGGTGGCCTCCAACCATCCAACACGTAGTTCTTTAGTTTCACTGCATTGAGCCTCATGGCCTTTCCGGTCAGAAGAAAATTCAACACTTCTTCATCAACAACAATGTCTTTTAACAAATCGCCGTTTACTTGATTCTCCAGGCAAAATTTTGCCAATTCCGGAATACCCAGCTCACTTTTAATCATATCAGCTACCATTTCTGTACTCCATTCAAATGGGTTTTTGCTTGATTTGCTGTACTTTTGCTGGTACACAGAATCACGCATTGAGTCTGGCCGCCAGCCAAAGACAAACTTACGCAATTTCCGCGCTTCGAAGAGGCTAAGTCCCAGGTCTCTCAGTACTGCTTCGTCCAGGTCAATAAGAAGACTTCCGTCGATTTGTGATTCGTTGAATTTATCAAAATGGTGACCTAACTGCAAGTCAATTAAAGCTTTTTCAATCTCGTCAGGTCCCCAACTTCGAATTACAGCTTCACTTGCCCTCATGCTCTCATAAAACCGCCGGAACCCTTCGCTATCAACTGAGATCCGGGTTCCTTTATTGCTTTTCACACTCGAACCGCGTCTGGGTCGAGAGGCCGACTGCATAACCGGGTGGTTCCCTAATAGAAAAAAAATAAGTTCATTGAGTTTGAAAATTTGAACAAAGGTAAATTTCAGTCAAAATAAAAAAGATTTCAAAAAAGAGAAGACAACAGTCTGACTGTACCTAAAGTGGGGCAAAACACTCATGAAGAGTGCCGCGCCGGGAGCTAGTGCAAAATTCACTCTATAACGCGAAATATGACTCTAATAGGGTACAAAGTGGTTTTATCTAGAGCAACAAGCTTATGCCACGCACCAAAACAGCCTATCGACAGCACCTTACCAAATTTTCCTATTTTTATCAACTCTGTCGAGGAACCTAGCTTAAACAACGATTCGGTCGTAGATACAAAAACATATGACACATAAAATGCACAGAGATCAATTGGGAAAACAATGTGTACGCGAAACGTTACCAAAATAAGTCCCCATTCTGATAGTATCAAGGGCGTGGAATGAGCATGCTGTTTTGTCCCCCTATTACCTTGTGGCCGGCGTCGCCACAGTTTCTCCATTTTGGGTTGAGTTAGTCATGTGCTGGTGCCTTTACCCAAAACATGTTTCTTACGATTACAAAAGGGCATGTACCTTGACTCTACAGGAGATGTTGGAAACAGGAATTTATCAGAACAACAGGTTGGAATTTAGGAGAGGAAACCAGAAATCATATAGATTAATTATCATGAACTTGCAAGGAAAAGCTTATGGAAACTCTGGATCTAACAGGAAATATTTAATGGCTTGAGACTTTGGTTTTGGTTTATTCAGTTCACGAAAATCTACTGTCCTGAACAACAAAATACAGAGAGAAGCAATAAATTACATTTCTATGCCCCAAAAATTTGAAAATGATCAGAAACATTATCCCTACCATTATATGCAACAATTTTATAAAAATTATATGTAATATTTTTGTACTGTAATTTGTATTTATGTGAGAGTAGTTATATGCCAACATAATTGGTAACAAAGACCAAAATTATTGGTAATCAGGGGTTGGGGTAGCTGGAGCCCCCAATTATTTTTAAACGGCACCATATTTCCTCTAAAACAGTGTACTGAATGGGAACAATACAATGGGCAGCCCCCAAATATGAAATTCATTCCAACAGCATTATCTTGTCCCTGTTACTTGGTAGCATGGAATAGCAAAGTGAAAATGTCACAAAAACTATTTTATATTCTTTAAAAATTTAAAAAGTAAACAGTGAAGTTTATATATATTGATGAAAAAACAGTCAAATACAACAAAAATTGGCTAAGATATAGCCAAAAAATGTCATACACTCTCCCCAACAAAGCAAAGAGTAAATTTCACTGCTTTTGCAAATTTAAAGGTATTTTAAGGAGCTCTTGTCAAATTTGATCATGAAAACTCCAAAAATTTCCAGTTTCCCTGATAATGTACAAAAGTTGAATTTTTACCTGGTAAAGGAGGTGGTGCAGATGACTGGCGTAAGGTATCCAGGGCCTTTTGGTCAAGCTCATCAAACCCACTATCAACTGTATCAGTGGTAGATACAATTGCCACTGGCTGCTCATAGGCACCATATGCTCTGTATGCCTCCTCATAAATATCTTGGGACATAAACTCTCCAGGTATTTGTTCATAAATATCATCAGAATAATCAGGAGCCATGGGGGGCGGTGGAACATCTCCTTTATCCCCAGTTTTGTCAGCTGATTTATCTGCAGAGCTTGCCATATTTGATGCTGAAAAGGCTCTTCTCCTCTTTTTCATTTTCTTCCAGGTGCGAGAGATCAAAGTTGTCGATTTCTCTTTACCTTTATGGTTTTCATCTGCTGGCAAATTTTGGGCAGCAATTGTTTCCAATTCTGCTGCTAATTCATAATCATCATCACCAAATTCTTCATTTGGACTACATGGCTCTGATTTGGATTTGTCAGAAGATGTTTGTTGTTTCAGATTGCGATCCAGACTATTTTCCTTCTTGTTTTTCTTCTCTTTCTTGTCATTACCAGAAATCTTTGACTTGAAATCAAACCTCCACTTCTTCTTTTCTTCTTTAGCCTTCTTTTTCAGTTTTGGGCTCATTTCAACAGGCAAATCTGGTGCTTCATTTTCTTCTTTAAGCCTGGTATCAGCAGCAGTACTGTCTACTTTAATTTTCATTTCGGTTGACTCTGCATCATTTTCAGATGCAATACTAGTTTCATCTTTGCAACTGCTGTTTTCATTGTCTGCAGTAGCTGAACCTTTAACTTCACTTTCTTGTTCCTCCTTTTTATCTACAACAGCTTCCTTTCCCTTTTCCTTCTTATTTTTCTTTTTCTCTTTCTTTTCCTTCTTTTCATTATCACTATTTTCTTTTGATTTTTCATCTTTAAAAATTGCAAGAAAACTGCTTCGCTTTTTCTCCTTATCTTCATCAACATCTAGAGCCAAACTTTGAACCCTTTTGCCCTTGTCTTTCAATTTCCTTTTTCCAAAAACCTTGTCAAAAAGTAAAAGAAAGAAATAATCAGATTCTTGAGGATTGCTGTTGCCATGAACTGTCTCAATTTTTTCAAGATCTACAAATTCTTTGATTGTTTTCCGAAAATTGTCATATTCATCTTCCTTGTATCCTCTTGGAACAAAACCAGTTAAATCTTCTGGGGTCACACAAACACAACAATAGAAGTTACCACCATCTCTAAGGGTCATAAATAACATATCGACTGTGGTTTGTTCTGTGATCTCAATTATCCCAAGTGAATGAAACATGTCATTTCCATGATCTGGCGTTTGGACAAATTGTATGAAAAGAGCAAGTGGGGCTTTGTTGATGTTGGCAATCTCACTGATGAAATATTCCTTCCCGTCTGGGGGGCATGCAGTAAAAGTTGCTTCGATTTCTACAGGAAGACGTACGTGCTTTCCCTTCTCGTTTCGGAAATGCATAAAAAGTGGACCCTTTGATCCCCTCTCCACAAGTAAAACCTTCAAACGATCACCATTCTGAACTGATTCAGTTTCTTTCTCTAATTTAATTTCCACAAATTTCGGACGAGATTCTTGTTCGCAAAGTTCCTTCAACGAGTTAAAACATTTTCGCTCCTCTTCTGGCAAGGCGAGCTGAACTATATGGGGGCAAGTTGTCAATAAACTGACATTTCTACCATTGCTATCTTTACCTTTCAAAACACCAACGATTTTCGTCCATGAATTGTAATAACATCCCCTTCGACTAATGTTTTCTTGTGGGAAAGTAAACATTGTGATTTTACTCTCAACACTAAAGGGAGTGACAACTCCTTCGAATCTTCTTTAATGTTACAAGTTCTTTCACTGAACTCCACAGTCCTGAGAAGTTTCTCCATATTCAAAAGCAGTGTGCCAAGTCTCCAGTTACGATTTCCTGGAAGGGTATGATAGGCCAGAAACTACGGGCTTCCGCATTGCTCTTTTAAAATGTATCAACCAAGAGAAAAAAACAAAATACTTCTTATCTCCAAGGAAATGATAAATGGTAAACAAAGACGGTCTAAAACCTTATTTAACTCCAATATATCTTGATTAATGGAAAACCAACAAAAAGCAATCTTCGAGAAAGCAATTTTTAATGCAGCATTCGACCGCCATTTGCCAAAACAATCTTCTGTTTGGTTAGGCATTGGCTTTTTGTCGGCCTCAAGCCTGGCCTCTTGACCCGTAGCCCTATCTGCAGGAGGTCGAGGTGGTGTGGTTGACGTTTGTAAACTCACCACCCGTATGAAAAGAGGTATTACAAGCATTTCCCAAAAACATCTAAAATATTTGTGTTATTTTTGAAAAAGTAAAATTCACAGAATATGAATGGTAATATTTTTTGAGAAAGTCTTTTCCTTCAGGGGCTTAGCTAGCGGGGGATATAGGGGGGTGTAAGGGGTGTAACATCTCCAATACTTCACAAGTTCGTCGGTAAATTTTCCATTCGTCTACAAAATCCTTAGTTTGTCAGTAAAATCATCTATCAGTAGCTGAAATAGTACCTAAATGATTCTCCATTTTGTCTTCGTCGGTAAATTTTTTTATTGATGGCCCTCCACCCCCCTTGTCTGGAAGGGCAAGCCACCCTGCTGTCAATAACTAATTTCAAAACCTCTTGCAGGCATTTCCTGCTCTTATGATATCTTCAGGCAATTTGGAGGGCAACTAGGTTGAACGAATTTCATCATACACAGGCTATGTGAATATTTGTTATATTCACTTGGTCAACTATGTGAAGAGAAGTGCAGTTTGCTATTGTATTTTATTAGGAAGGATCTTTTGATATTTAGTTTGTGCGTTTAATTTTGAAGCTCATTTTGTTACGTCAAACGGATATCTTGCGGCGTCACGTGCAGCCCATTTTGGGAGGAATGACTGATCAATTTTTGGGAAACTATTTCCTATTGCTTTGACCAAGAAACATACAGGAAAGCGATTATAGCTTTCAGTGTCCTGTAAATTGTTTTGAGGTGCGGTGGGAGCAAAAAAATGACAAACCTTTAATATTCGCTTTAGAAATTATCATATTTGTACTTGAAGTGGTTTCTACAGTAAAAACCTGCATAAAAGAGCCTGTTTTTATAAGAACCTTGAGGCTTAAATTAAATCTTTTCAACCCCATAATTAAGAACCCCAAAAGGGTGAAATTTGGAAAGGTTCTTTTATATATAAAAAAGGGTTTCTAGAATTCTATTTTTACACCCTATTCACACTGGCAAAATAAACCAGCTTAGAGTAAATCAGGTTGTGGTGGCTATGTTGCATTCTAATCAGACAACCTAACAACACAAATTCATTTTATTGGTTAAAATTTAACATGCAAAACAAAGCTGGTTTAAATGGGTCCATTAGAGTTTTTATGGTGGAAAACATTGTTAATGTGTGCAAGGCCTGTACGTATATGTATAAGAACATTGTTAAGAACCTTTTAGACTGGAATCTTCTATGTTTTATTCGGGTTTCTACTGAATGGGCATTGAGTTCTAAGCTTCTTTAAAGCTGCAATCTTAAGCTTCGGCACCACGCAGCTATTGGGCTAGCAAGGGCTTTAGCCCTTCCCCCCCACACTTTTTGCAATAATAAGTTTAAAAATTTTCAAAAAAGTTTACTCTAACGCAACTTTGGAAAGTTCACTCTAAGGGATTTTAAGTATTAGCGTACTTCTTGTCTGGGAACCCTTTTTTGTTCATTTTAAGATGCTTTGTCTTATTTAAAGATATGATGCGTTTTCTAACTTGGCTAGCTTGCAGTTTTATTATCCTCAAGCTTATTTTGTAGTCGTTGATATCTTCACTGAATCAGTTTGTTCATAAAATACCAGTGGAAAAAACAAGAATTTCCTAAAAGGGGCATTTTACAGCGCTCTACAGGGCGTTGCCTCAAAAAGTTTTCGGGCACGCACCTATCACTCTTTGGTAGTGCCCTTTTCTTCTATCAGTAAATCCCTCAGAAATCCTTTTGTTTTGGTGGAAATCTCTTACGCTATCCAAAAGGGTGAATTGCCATTACTGATCTCAGTGACTGTTAGGGAGGGATAATTTTTCAGCAGGCAAAATACATACATTTTCAGACATAATTTCTATAGGATATTAGTTTTTGAGACATAAGACATGCGTTCTTTGAGATATAATGTTCTTTTAACCATACTTGAAAACTACATCAGAATATCTGACAGGCAAATCCCTTCATGAAAGTCACCTTTGCTAGAAATCCTATTCTTTTATCGGTATATCCGTAGAAATCCTTCTGTTTGATTGGAAATCTCACACGGGTGAAAATCTCTTCGAAAATATCCCGGCTCACCACAATTCCCTCAAGCTTCCAAAGCTTTCCTCTCAACATAAAGGGGAAAAGGGGGTTCTTGGCGGAGTAATTCAATTTCTTTTGATTACATTGACCTTCCTCAAGATTTTCTCAAGCACAACCGGCTTTTTTCCCGGCTCTGAACAGTAGATTTCTTTTTGAGAAAAATTACTCTATTCACCTGAGCCCGGAAAGAAAGCCACGATAACATGATGTTCCCCACGGCTAGTTTGCCTTGTTTTTAGCTTCAATCAATCAACTTACAGTAATCTGGCTTGATAGTTCATTCATATTCATAATCTCATAAAGATTTGTTTGTCCTTTTTTTCATATTGAAAGGGTCCAGTTGAGGTAAAGAATCACGGAAAGTTTAGCAGCGGCCAAAGGCTAGTGGCAGCTCAATGGCTTGTACACATTTGATTAATTGCCACTTCCAGCTATGCTGCTAGAATCGTATAAAAATGAAAGTCCAGAAAAGTAGAAAAAGCTGCAGTATATTTTTATGCCTATTCTGTCAATTTTCTATGTGATGATCAAATGATGGCTTTTTGTGAATTGAGCTCGTCAGCTGGGTTCAGTTTGTCTGAGCGGTTGAGTGGGCGTACCTTGGCCCACGTTGATATTTCATTCCGGTGTCATATGCGTTTCGGTAACCTTAGGCATTTCGGCCCGGGTCATTAATGCATGGCAATTTTGGTTATGCAAACACGTACCCAAGCACTTAAAACAATAGGGGACCAAAATGAAAAGTGGAATTTAGCATGCGAACCGGTCCGGGTACATAAATGTTCCGGTTCATATTGTTCAGAATTTAGAGAACAATTGAACTATTTCTAAAAAGGGGGTTGCTAGAAAGAAGCGGTGCTGTGATTTCCTTTTTTAGATTTATGCAGAAAGTACAACATTAATGGTGATTCCAAACTTTGCATGATTGATTGACAAATGTGTAATATTTTTATATAATAATAGATGCATAGACCGAAATGGCCCTTAATATACTACAACAAAACAGAACGTCGCAATTTTAAATGGTTTATTAAAATTTGTACATCTAAAATATTACTACAAATGGCTACAAAAATTATAACAGCTTAAACATACAACAGCAAACTGATCAGCATATTTTTTTATAAGGTCTGATAAATTTCACGCTTTTGGAGTGCTCGCCTTACTGTTATCGCAAGAGTTTGAATCAAATCAGTATCTTCTTGACTCATCATCCAAATAAACTTGTTTTCGTGACTAAGATTTTTTACATAGGGATACCTCTCTTCAATTTTCACCACCAGTTTATTCCTTTCTCCCAAGAGTTACCGGCAAAAAAGTTTTTAGCATGGCTGAATGAAGATTTTTGCCTTTTCGGATTCCCTCCATGCGAGCATGCGATGACAAAAATTTTCTCGTGAACACGATTCAAAGATAACAAGCGTACCACGGGACCTGTCAGTTGGTTACTTTTGTTGTGGCTATTGATAAATGCTAACAAACGAAATGCAACTCCCGATGCAGTAGAATTGGAGAGAGAAGAAGTAGGCCCAATTATGGCGCAAACAGAGGAAGCTTTTAGCGAAAAATTAATGGATGCCCTCAACAATGCCGCTCTTGGCATGGGTATAGCAATGGGTGATTACATGGGTTTGTTTAAGGCAATGGCAGAGCTGGAAAAAAGCGTAACTTCTTCTGAGCTTGCAGAAAGAGCTGGATTGAACGAGAGGTTAGTCGCCTTTTCTTGCTGTTTTAACGATAATTACATATGGTAGGGTCAAGGAAAAGAAAGCAGAGGTGTTTGTGGGCGTGATAAAGACAGACAATTAATGAGGGTTTCGCCCGAAGGTTGTTATTGCACAACCTAGGAATTTTAGGCCACATTAAACACAAGAAAGTCTCACCGACGAATGTAAACAAAGCGTCGGTGGCTTTTATACGCAAAGCATCTATTCTTAAGAATTTTCTACTAATAACTGACTCCCACATTTTGCATCACAAGGTTGAAACATTACCAGGGGTGGAGATGGAGTTAAGTATTTAGGATTGAAATTAAGGATTCGAATTTTCAAACAAGATGTCAGAGGAAAATTAGTCGGCTTAAAACGTCTTTTTGGCCTATAAGCATATTTCTTAACAGGCACTGCACTGGATTCTGACATAAAATTTAGTACTGTCTGCAAGAAGCAAACATGAAAAGGGACATGGGACAGCCGAATGCGCGGGCGAGAGGACCTACGGGGTTTCTAGCCGCCAACAATTTCAATCCCAAATGTACTTGAAACCAATACGTGAATCGCCTGCCTAGGTTTTTCGGCATGGTTAGCCCCCCCACAAATAAAACCCTTTGCCGCTCTCACATAAACTATGTAAAATAGCTCCAGCAGTCATTGTGGAGTATCAAATAGAAAGAGAGTGTTCACATTATAGTCTAACTGCAGCTTGTTTACTGTAAACTTATTTTAGCACATCCAACTGCATGTTACAGTGCCTCTCCCTAAAAAGATTTTAGCTAAGGGGCCGATTCACTCTTGCAATCAGCGTACGAGATTTTCCCTAAAACAAAAGGATTTCTAGGGATTTTATAATAAAACAATAGATTTTCAACAAAAAGGTGTACGAGATTTTCGTAGAGTGATTTTACCCCTCGCATTTTAGTAAGGTGCAATGGCTGAATCGCGCGCTTTGAAGCAAAATTTTCCATCGAGCGCGCGTGAATTTATAGACTTCGTTTGATCACCCGAGAAAGCTGTATTATCATGTACATTGGGTTTTTAAGCTTTGCATAAAAGTACCAAAGAACTCTATATAGCTATTATCTTTAAAGTGTTATAAGACAGAATTCCGCGGGTTTGTCCTCTAACTGGTGTCTCTGAGGAAGAGAGTGGATCCACAGAGAGGCTGGGACAAACTAAGGTAAGCAGCAACCTATGAGGGTCCGGACAGTAGTGAGAACACCGCAGCCAGACAGAATCATTCAACATCGAAGTGGATTACTCCAGTGGGATCTATTTTATCGTCGGATGGGTACCATCAAGTGGGACTTTAGAAGTGGCTTACCTTGAGGAACTCCTATTTTCCTGAAGACCTTGTTTATCTCGCAGAGAGTGAGGCCAGTGCTCAGGAGAAACTGGGGTGCAATGGCAGAGGAGGGGCGTAGCGTGCGTGGGGGGGGGGGGGGGGGGGGTGGTGTGGTGGAGTGTTCACCTTCAACTTTCAGTGAACTTGACGGTAGAATCAAATTTATAACAAAATATTAATGTAACAGAAGAATTTCTGGTAAAATATGGTTTTGCATCTCTTACACCCCCAGCGAGAATGGTCACGCGACGCCACTGGGCAGAGGGGAATGTCAAACCAGGGACTAAAAGTAAACACGGGGAAAACGGAGGTCATGATGAGTAGAAAAAACAGGAGAGACATAACAATATATTATAAGGACAATACCAGACTGAATCAAGTGACCAAATTTAAATACCTAAGAGTGATACTGAGCGAGAGTGGAGATTCAGAGGCAGCAGTGAGGGCAAGTGTAGCAGCCAGGACCGTCGCTACGGGGGGGGGGGTGTCGGGGTGTGACACCCCCCAGACCCTAACCTTGTCGGGAAATCTTCGAAAATGGAAGTTTTGTCATCAACCTCTTGGAAACTGGCAAATTTTCAGAAGAAAGACAGAGAATTTGTCCATTTTCAAATAGATATTATCGGTTGTTGATGACAGCATCAGTCACAGTTGAAATTTGTGTGTGGGAGGTAGATACATATCAAAAAGATCAAAAGTTAAGATCTACATAACCATAATCAGACGTGTTCTCATATATGGAGCAGAACTATGGACCATAAGGAAGAAGGGAGAGAAGCTACTAGAAACCTCGAAAATGAGAATGCTGCGAAGGATTAGGGGAGTGACCTTAAGGGAAAGACAGAGAAGTGAAAATATAAGAAGTGACCTCGGAGTGGGGAGTTTAACAACAGTAATAAGAAGATCAAGATTGAAATGGTTTGGAAATGTCATGAGAATGGAACCTGAAAATGAGGTGAAGAGAACTATGGACCTAGTAGACAGGACATATATCTTGACAGTCTGACATTCAAGCTAATGTTTACTTTCTCAACGGATTCTGGTAGTAGGGAGTTCAGGCTTGCATAATCTGCCAGGTGACTTTTTGGACAAGGCCTGGATGTCACGTGACTGATGACGTCTTTAACGGTGAAAAAGTCAGACAAATTCATTGTTAGCTCCTCACTGAAGAGTTATTTTTTAACGCAACTTACATATTTTGACTCGACTCATTGCAAGCTTTCAAATGATATATATTTAAGCAAGATTTGCCGACGTAAGTATTTTAATTATGACGTCATAACAAATTTTGCATGACGTCATCAAATATTCTATTGTCATAAAATGATACGTTCAGTGGCGTAGAGAGGGGGGGCAGGGGGGCAATTTTTCCCAGGGCCTCGGCCTGTAAGGGGCCCTCAAATTATTCTGAAAATTTTTTAAAATGCCTTTTTTTTGAGAAACTGAAAATGCATTCAAAGATATATTTGTTAATATCGAAAATGATGGCAGTAATTTCATTGAGCCCGTACACTGAGTCTTGTTTGAATTTGAGGCCTATCAGATTCATTTATTGAGTCTGGGGCCCCGAGGAAAGCTGAATAAACCTTAGATCACATATTTTACGGATTCATCTTTTAAGCTGAGTTTCCCTGAGTTTCGCAAAATCGTACTTATTGATGGAAGCGAGCCCTGATAAAAATTAGGTAACCCATATAATCTTGTTTTAATCTATGGCCCGTTCAAGTGAGTTATGTTTTCATTTGGACTCGTTGCATAAAGCTATATTATATTTTTGGGGCCCCTTTCAGCAAACTAGCATTAATAAAGAACCGCTTACGTTCAACAATGACTCAAGACAGACTATCAAGCCTCATGACGCATTCGATTGAGCACAAACTAGCAAGAAAAATTGATTACGACAATATCATTGATCAGTTTGCAACTGAAAAAGCAAGAAACATTAACTTTTGAAGGACGAAAGAACTGAAAAGCATAGTTCCATGGGATTTTTTAAATAAAAGTGCGTAGAATAAAAGTTTGCTTTCATTTTAAATTTTTATATTGCGTGGCTCACCAGAAAAAAACAGTCAGAATTGAAGGAACACATTTGAAGTCCTCTTTAATCAGCTAAAAGGGTGTGGTCAAAGAGCGTATTTAAATCGCTTACCTTTAGAATTAATGCTTTTTATTACATTTTATGATATTTTACCCATATTCTATAACGTGCGCAAACGTTTGGAAATAATGGGCGTTTCCCATTTTAAAAAGGGCGTGGTCTCGAAAAAATTTTGTATCCGACTCTAGGGCCCCAACCGGGACTTTGCCCCAGGGCCCAGGCCGCCTCTCGGCGGCCCTGGATACGTTAGCATAATTTTGTTTTAATATGACGCTGGCTGTCAGCAAAAGCTTTTCTTCCATATGTTTTTCAATCAAAATAATTAGTATTTAGTTCATTTAAATTGAATTTGTGCCCACATCAATAGCCAAAGTTCGAAACAGGGAGTAGTCACTATCTGACGAGTGAGTCACTTCTTCCTCCGAAGTTGCAAAGTCTTGCTCCCACTCTGAACCGGACAATTATTTCTCTGCATCTGCATTTGACTGTTGCTAAGTCGGAAAATATCTTCGCACTATTATAGGATGTCCAAGATGTTTTCGCACTATAGGTCCTTAGCGCTGGGTATGAAAGTGTATGATTTTCTTCATGGGTAAATTCATCTCCTGCGTCACCTTCATATTCTTGTGATGTAAAGGAAGCTCTCGGAGATGAGGAAGCTGCTTTCCTGTGAACCATTTAGACTTTAAACGGTCGAGTATGTCGTCCAAATTTCAGCATCAGGCTTTTGGGACATGTCTTGTAGTAGTTGCACCTAAACAGTGTAGCCAAAATAACCTTTTTAAGTTGATACAATTTAATTCTTTTCTGATTGAGTGATTATGGATCTGCTGGAACTGCTGCAGATGATTTTTTTCAGATTTGATAAATATCTTTGTCCCTAAATAGCTTTTATATGTTGTTCCACTATATTCTGCTGTTTCGCGAATGTCTTTGCTTTTGCGATAACTCCTTCGGAGAGACTTTTAATGATGACTTGTTTCTGGTTACTCGTTAGCTTTTCTCACAGTAACCTTATCAATGTTGTGCTTATGTGCAGTTGTCTTAGCCCACAATTCAATTAATCTGTGATAAAATACAGCAAATTTTGGAACCAAAAGTTTCAGCGATGCTTCAAATCGTGACGATTTGTTTGTTATTTATGCACATAAACCACTAATTTGTGGGTTTGCACTTCTGTGTTGCATGAACAAGCAGCACACATAAATCAGTATCTTTTGCAACAGCAACTACTTTTGCATCTTTCGAGTTACCATGCAAAATATTCTGGTTTCCGCCTTTTTGTGGTTACATCTTGGAGGGACTTCTACTTGCTTTTTGAAGTCTCTTCTCCTCCTTAAGCTACGATAAATTGAATTGTCAGGGGCCTGTGACCCTCAGTGCTTCGAAAGAATTCGGGAGCAAGTCTCATAAGATTCTCTTTTTTTCATCAATGTAAAAATACTCTCCTTACTTTGGAGTATCTTTTGCTCTCCACTTTTTATATGCACTTGCCTTGATGACTCTCTTTTGCCGTTTGCTTGCTCGTGTGCTGTTTCTAAATATTTAGCGTTGACTTTGTTTCCACTTTCATTGATTTAGCCTCATAAGGAGGATTAGCACATCCATGAATGTTCTTGAACCAAACACTGAATGTTTCCTTGGATTTGATGCTACGAACTCAGGCCGTCTCATCAAATCTCCATCTGGCGTTTTCTGGTGGCGTTTTTACAAAATGTTCTCACGGACTGATGACACTAGCGCTAACATGGAAGAAATATCTCGAAGAAATGAGCTATTTTGCTCGAATTGTAGGTTGTTGCTGGCAACGAAAGTATAGTCAGAAATAAAAGCTGCATTCTGGGGCACAAAGATCCAAGAAAAGAGCGAAAGCAGTCTCAATAATGAACGAAGACCACCAAGCTTTCGTGATTGGCAAGGTTTTCTCTATCGAAAAGGCATTTTCATATCCCATCAAAACCATAACTCTAGTTTTGCAACTCCTGAAGGTGTACTGTGACAAGGAAATGAAGCTGTTTTTCTTAATTTCATGCGCAAGGAGCCAAATCCATATAAAAAACCACAATCAGAAAGATGCCAGATGGAGTATTTTATTTATGAGATGGCCTTATTTCGCAGCAGAAGATAGCCTTATTGAAAAAAGTCATGCACCTTCAGCACATCGGTAGGACATCTTGGATAGCCTATATTGCCAAGACATTCTTCCGATTTAGTGTAACATTCAAATGCGGATGCAGAGAAATCATTGTCTGGTTCAAAGTGGGAGCAAGACTTTGCAACTTCGGAGGAAGAAGTGACTCACTCGTCAGACAGTAACGACTTCTTTATTTAAACTTTGGCTATTCCGGTTGGCACAAATTCAATTTAAATGAACTAAAAACTAATTATTTTGATTGAAAAACATATGGAAGAAAAGCTTTTGCTGACAGCCAGCGTCATATTAAAACAAAGTTATGCTAACGTATCATTTTATGACAATAAAATATTTGATGGCGTCATGCAAAATTTGTTATGACGTCATAATAAAATTACTTATGTCGGCAAATCTTGCTTAAATATATATCATTTGAAAGCTTGCAATGAGACGAGTCAAAATATGTAAGTTGCGTTAAAAAATAACCCTTCAGTGAGGAGCTAACGATGATTTTCTCTGACTTTTTACCGTTAAATGACGTCATCAGTCACGTGACATCCAGGCATTTTCAAAAAAGTCACCTGGCAGATTATGAGAGCCTGAACTCCCTACTACCAGAATCCGTTGAGAAAACAAACATTAGCTTGAATGTCAGATTGTCAGGCTTTATGTCCTGTCTATAGAGGTGACAGGAAGAAGGCCAAGAGAAAGACCGGCAAGAAGATGGATGGACAACATCAAGAAGCACATGGTAGTGCTAGGAATTAGAGAAGTGGATGAACTGGACAGAGAACAAGGGAAGAGAATGATCTAGCCCCCGACCTGGCAACATGCTTGAAATGGGAGACGAAAGTGATGATGATGATGAGACACCCAGAATCGAAACTTTTCTATATTTTTGACTCCAACATTAATTCACAACAGCAATTTAGTAGCTTAACCATGAAAGCGTTTCTAATCTAAAAATTACTTCCTGTAATGATAATAGTGGCAGATTTGGAGTGGTTCTTTTATCACACTCAATTGGCACAGACTGCTTTCAACTGTTCATCGCATAATGTGTCATGCGATTCCCCAAATGATGGATGCTGTGATTTAAAAATCATTTCCGGAGTAACAAGATAAAGTTTTTATAAAAAAATTCTTTACAATATACAAATGGCTGAGCCGTGCGATATCGCTATTTTTTGAGAAGCAGGTGCATGACAAAACGCGCACCTTGTCTCGCCTAGGCGCGTGCCAAGGCGCGGGTGCCTAATCACGCGCCCAAACTGAGAGGCAGTAATATTTAATTGAAGTATTGTTTAGGCAGCATGATATTTGTATTCATATTTCAGCACTGAAGAATAGGACATACAACGTAATGCTTTGTGATACAGCCAAATCTTTTTTTAATACCACCACTGATTCTGTAATATTCTCTTTAAAGACAGTATGCAAAATAAGTTTCATTCCCATAACTCACATCTTCTTATCAATGAGTTCATTGCAAATTCTAGGTATGTGAGGGAGTGGCTTGGAATCATGGTAACGGGTGGAGTTGTCATTGCAAACAAGGATGACAATTCATTTGTTCTACCAAAACATTATGCCAAGTTCCTAACTCCAGGATTTGATAGCATTGCACATCAATTCAAGTGGTTGTTCATGCTGTCTTTAAATCAAAAGGAGCTAAGACATTGTTTCAAGGAGGGAGGTGGCATTCCATACTCAAGTTACCCTGAGTTTCATGATTGGATGAACGAGTATTCTGTTAAACGTCACAATGCTTTGCTTTTGCAGCAGCATATTCCTTCGATCAAAGGACTGACAGAGAAACTGCAATCTGGAGCAAAATGTTTGGATATTGGTTGTGGTATGGGATCTCCAAGCTTGATGCTTGCAGCCAAGTTTCCAAACAGTGAGTTTTTCGGTTATGACATTTCAGAAGAAACAGTAAAATCAGCCAATCTGGAAGCTGCAAAACGTGGTCTTGGGAATGCAAAGTTTTTTGTTAAGAACTGTGCAAACATTTGTGATGCTGAGGATGGAGTTTTTGATTTAGTGACATCATTCGATGCTATCCATGACCAGGCCAGCCCAGGAAAAGTTCTTAGCTTTGTGTATCGACTGTTGAAGCCAGGAGGCTGGTTTTCAGTGGTTGATGTTAAAGCCCACAGTCATTCTGCTGATAATGTCGGAATGCCCATGTCTTCAATGAAGTATGCAGAGAGTCTTTTTCATTGCATGCCTGTTAGTTTATACTTCAAAGGTGGTGCTGGACTAGGCACATGTTGGGGAATCGAGTTGGCACAACAAATGCTGAAGGATGCAGGATTCCCTCATGTGGAGGTTAAAGATATCCCTGGAGATGACTATAATACTCATATTTTATGTATTAAGTAAGCGTGGTGGTAAATATACCAACAAAAAATCCATAAGCATTGTACTTTCTTTGACCACTTTGTAATTGCACAGAATAAACTTAAACATCTTTGCACTTTGAAACAAATAGTGGTCAGGTAATTACGTTCAGGCCAAGAAATATATATTCTTTGCACCAACGCTGACTTATCTGGCAGTGAGTCAATTCAAAGGATCACAATTCATTTTGTATGTCACAAATCCTAACTGTGCAAATCTGTCAGATTCGACTAAATCTAATTGTGTACGTCAAAAATTCACAAGACCAAAGGCCTTTTTTATATTCAAGCCCAATCTTTAAAGAATCTGACGTGTTTTTTTATTTGGACCAAATCATTTGATGAACGAATGAAATTTTTTTGCCAACCCTTTCTAGTGTCATTAAATGTCACTTTTTCACAGCTCCAGCTCGTCCATAATTTTAAGAACAATTAATTTTGATATGATAGGGTAAATACAGAATACCCTACTGGTGATTGACTGAAGCTCTTCTAAATATTCAAAATTCATCGTTAAATAGTTATTATAGCCCGCTTCTTCACTTTGGCTCAGATTTTTTGAAGAGCATCACTATGCCAAAGGAGTGTTCAAATAACAACAGTTCTCTCTTTGTTTCGACGTTTTCTCACGAGCTGGGCATTGGAAAGAGGCTTTTGGAACAGTCGAGTAAAAAATAGAGCGAAAGTTGAACCGTTTGGCCATCAATGCTCGACTTCGCTCGAATTTGAGATCAAGTATCGAGAGAAAAATTTAGAGATAATTCGAATTGTTTGGCATTGTTTGGAATTGTTTGGTTTTTTTTGACAAAATAGCAAATACCAGGTATTGCCGAATGGTAACTTTGCCGACTTTTGGACTCTAGGGGTGGGGGGCAACTGCCCCCCTCGCCCCCTAACAGTGGCGGCCTGGCAGGGGGCCGGGGGGCCAGGGCCTCCCCAGCTGACATTTTTATAGGGGCGCCAAATTTGTATAGGGCGCCGAAGACTCAAAGAAAGTTTGAAACGACCGACTTGTCTTGTTATTATGTCTCTAGGAGGCCAGCAAAGACAAAAAAGACGCCATTAAATTCAAAACTTTATTGGGGTGCACGCCCCCATACCCCTAGAACATTCTCACTTTAAGGGCACGTCTTTATGCCCCTTCAGTACTGTATTATCCAGAAAAAACATTTGTACTGTTCGCAGGGGTGAAAAGTTAATCAATTTTTTAGAGGATTTTCAGGAAACTTACATAGTTAAATTCTTTCGTGTGGAGAACACAGCACTCATAGACTGTGTTTAGGGTGTCGGGGGACAGTCTGTGTTTAGGGTGTCGGGGGACAGTCTGTGTTTAGGGTGTCCGGACTCATGCCCCCCTTCCAGGGAAAATTTGATTTTCGATGAGTCTCTTTGGCTCTGCTGGCCTTCAGAGACCTGCTCATGTGGGGGTCAGTAGTTTTTGTCTCATTGCTTCATTTCTCATGAAAGGACCAATTTGTCTCGATGATACAAAGATAGGGTGGATCCTTTTCCTTATTACAAAGTAATGAAATCAATGTTAAGATTGGAATTAATCAAACGTGCTAAAAGGATGCCTTAAAAATAGCAAAATTTTTAAACGATTTCAAGAAAATGACTGCAAGAAACATTTTGAAATGCATTTTAGGCTAATCTAAAGGGCGTGGTCGCAAAAATTGTCAGCTCGCTACGCTCGCAAGAAAGCCTCTATTCAGAGTTATACCAAGGGCCTCCGACAACCGTTTGAGAAAAAACGTTGTTCAAATTGCATTTTGCAGAAGCTCAGCCTCAGCTTGTTCTTAATTTGTTCTTAACTTTTGACCAGATTTGAACTTTATAGCGGTAGTGCCCTACGGTACCTAAATGAGGAAGAGGCGAGTGAATCTTGCTTGTTTTTCTCGTCTGGTGAGCGAAGAAGGCGCACAAAATTCGACATAGAAAAGGTCGAAGAACAATGTTCAAATAATTCATCTGCTTCATTTCCTATCCTTGTCGATGTCGACACGGGGCGGTATCGATACCAAACTGGAACGCTCTCTAAATTAGCGAATCCAAATACCACGGACAGCGCAAAAAATATAACATAACTATGTATTTACATAATCATTGTTCATACAAAAAGAGTATTTGACAATTTTTTGAGGATACAAAATTTAAAAACAAAAGTTTTAGAACATACTACAAGCATTTTCGTCTCACACTCCTCCGAGTATAAAATTGTTATTCTCAGAGTATAACTCAAAGTGTTGTACTCTGAGGA
This sequence comes from Rhopilema esculentum, assembly GCF_013076305.1. The sequence goes on from NW_027018659.1 coordinate 1,269,579, forward strand.
GTTTCAGACGAAAAAGAATTTGGTATGTTATGAAATGTTTTCTTTTTTACAAAGAAATTTTCAAAAAGAATATTGCTTTCAAGACTTAATAGAAAAACCGAAAGATGGTCCAAAAACCCTAGATGAGGGAGCTCGTTCCCTCAGTAAACGTACATATACGTGACGATAGGACAACTAGAAAGAAACAACTCATGTACTCCAAACTCTTCCTTTTGAGTAGGTAAATAGAGTAAGTAAATTGGTAGTAAACAGGTTATCGAAATATTGTCCATTAATGTCCTTTATTATATTTCGAAAATATCACGTCCAGCCTATCGCAAATACCCAAAAAAATAAATTAAACGAAAACAACACGAAGCAAACAACATGTTTTGCTGTCCTCCAGGGTGCGCCTCCACGCTCCGATTTGTATAAAGAGCAACAAAATTAATATTGTCCAAACAACAGAAGGGGGTTCGAACTGCACACAATTCCAATGTATCGCTATTCAATTCACGCTTAACGCAAAAAGTCTTTATGTAATAAGAAACCATAACACTAGACAATTTTCAGCTCGCCTCCCAGTTTCGTACAACAGATGTTAGCTTGTTACTGGTTGGCTGGTAGTTGGTTCAAAGACCACAATTGTTCGATACATTGTTTCATTTACCTGCAAGATGGCGAACATAGGTCAACCTACGCAAGAAGAACTATCCACTGAAAAGTTTGCAGAAAAGTTGTCAAGTCTTGTCGACGATGCAGCTGTCTCAATGGCCTTAGGAGTGGGAAACTCACTCGGTATTTTTGATGTCATGGCTGAGCAGGAGAAGCCAGAAACATCTGCAACTATAGCTAGCAAGACCGGCCTAGTTGAAAGGTAATTTGAGCTTTTGATTAGATTCCGTCTTTCAAAGACGAACAACTGTATGTAAATCTTCATTGAACATTTCGTTTCGATTTTATTACAAGAGTTTGAGCATGCAACCCTCGGTGCCATACGGTGCCAACCCTCGGTGTCACAAATGTACAAACGTTAGATTCAGCAGAATAATGTCTCAGTATAGATTGTAATTTAATACCAAAGTACATTAAATATTCTTATAACGGCTTTTAATCGTTTTAACGGGGGTACTAGCAATCCTTTAAATAATTATTTGGGGCACATGCAACTTTGCCCCATAGAGTTGATCCGATATCCATCTAGCCCCGCACTTTTGCTCCGATACCCGTCTAACCGCGCCCTATTGTTCCGATAACCGTCTAACCTTTTTTCTTTTGCTATATTATTTGTTGACCTTTACCTGTAGAGGACTCCATTAGCGTTCCCCTCCACTTCCCTGAATAGATTAATGTAATATACCAAATCCGTTTAAACCTATTCCAACCCTCGGTGTGTCGAATTTGACCTTAGTGGTCAAAACAAGAATCGACCTAACCAATCGCTAGGCTAGTACTGGCTTACCGAACGAATCATCGAAAAGCTTTCAAGGTCGTAACCCCTCCACATACACACAAACCCATTATAGTTTCCTCAAGAAAACCACAAGCGGTGCGGTCTGGGGAAACCCTCAAATAGTGGACAAAGCAGTAATATAATAGATGAATTTATGTAATAGCGTTTAGCTTCTGCTCTAGGGTCTGGGGGGGGGTCTTTAGATCGCTGCCGGATATCCCATCTGGTCAGCCGTCCCTGACCTGGTGCTGCTAGAGTCCTGCTCTTCTCATGTCACTCACTTACATTCTCTCAAATCCTGTTTTCCTGTCACAGATATCTTATTAGAATCTCTTCTGCAGGTACGTTCGAGAATGGTTGGCTGCGCTTGTTACTGGCAAGATCGTTCACTACAACAGAGACGATAATACGTATTTCCTCCCTCGCAGCTACATCCCCCTCTTGAAAGGTGGAAGTATGACCTTGTTCTCCACAATGCTGCTGATGTTTAGCGAGCGCTCCCAAGAACTCCATGCGTGTTTCAGAAATGGAGGGGGTATTCCTTACAGTTCTTACAAAGAATTTCATAGATGGATGAACGAGTTTTCGACTCGGAACCACAAGGCTAATCTAGTTGATGTATTCATTCCAAGCATCGAAGGTGCGATCATGTTTGAAGTCTTATTGATCTATATTACAGATTTTTAACATGTGCAGGGTAGAAATTGTTTTCAGTTAAACAACCATGCCAAAAAACTTTCAATTTAATGATTTAATTTATACTACCTTGCACAAAAGCCACCCCCCCCCCCCAGGAGTGACTGTGCCAAAGGTGGGCAGGGACAGGGGTATAGGGAAATAGTTATTTTTTCAGTTGATAACTTTACACATTCTATACTTTGTGACGCCTCAACTTTGAAGTTCAAGGTGCTGCCCAAAATGCAATCTATTCATTACTTCAAATGTTTCAGTCTGCTTGAAAGTATACACAAGCTCGAAAACTTATGGAATGTTAAAGTGCTCTTTGAAAAAATGGTAGTCGTAAGGAACTCTATGCATTTTCGATTTCTTCAACAGGTCTCAAGGAAAAACTCGAATCTGGCATCAAGGTTCTCGACGTCGGTTGTGGTTCAGGATCACCGGGCTTGATAATGGCGGCTAAATTTCCCAAAAGCGAGTTTTATGGTTTCGACATTTCAGAAGAAGCCATAACAAAAGCAAAAGAAGAGGCTGAAAGGCGGGGTTTAGTCAACGCCCACTTCAAAGTACAAGATTGTGCCAATCTAGACTTGGAATACCAAGAATATTTTGATTACGTCACTGCCTTTGACTCTATCCATGATCAGGCACATCCAGATAAAGTTCTGGCTGAAACATGCAAAGTTTTGAAAAAAGGAGGCACATTTTCTCTTGTTGATATCAATTCCCACAGTAATGTTGCTGACAATATCGGCCAGCCGTTATCGTGTTTGAAATACGTTGTCAGTCTTTTTCATTGCATGCCAGTTAGTTTGTACTTTGAAGGTGGAAAAGGTCTTGGGACATGTTGGGGCAAGGAACTTGCAACCGATATGGTTAAAAAAGCAGGATTTATTGGAGTAGATATTCGCCATGTTGCTAATGATCACTTCAATGTGCACATTTTATGCACAAAATGAATGGATAGACTTTTCAAACTGAAAAACACTGTTGTGGAAGGTATTCTTTGTAAAATGAAGAATTTCTATAATCATTAACACATGTCTTCATATTGAAATGATTTTCTACGAATTGGTTATGACTTGTTGATCTATCTTGATTTTTCAATTCACAACAATTCTGAATCGTGCATCTGTTAGATAGCAGCATAGAGATTCTGGCAGAAGCGATAGTCAAATCTCTTACTGCTGGTTTGAGTTGGGTGGCCACATCGGGGTTAAGCGAAGCCTAGTCAGCGCCAGTTACTGCAGAGTGAGAGGGTAATGTGCGTTACAAGCGAGACTACGCCCATATTTTGCCTCTTTCCAGTGCTTTGTATCAGGTGAATTTTCCACGTGGGGGAATATGATTTACCCCTCCCTACGCTTTTCAGTCAATTTCTAGAAATTTTATATGGACCATGTTTTTGAAAAACTAGGGAGGGGGTAATTCCCCCATACCCCCTATAGCTGCGCCACTGGGCCTTGTTACCAGTCACAAGCCAAGCTCTATGAGAAAACGGTCTTACCAAGGCTTCTCCGTGGTTATTTGGGCAACTTCGTTTGCCATGACTACTTAGTGAAATTGAGCAAATTTTCTGTTTTTTTTAGCAATGAGTATGCCGTATATCCATGCCGTATTGACTTTTGAGCTAATAGTTGCTGCTATTAGTTGTTCGACTGTATTCCTAGTTCCATGATAGTCCCAATTCCATATTTTAATAATAGCTCTGGGTGGCTATAATACCCTATAATAATATGATATCCTACAACTTTTTGTCTTCCCTGGATAATGCTTTGCCTTATTGTTCTGCTTCATTGTACTGTTTACAAGCTGCAGGTCGTAGGTAAGCATGCTATTGACACGTCCACCAAAGCAGAATTCCTCCGGTATTCTTCCAGTACAATGGCAAGCAACCAAGCAATGGTAAATGAAGAACTTCCTCCTGAAAAGTTTGCAGAAAAAATCAGCCGACTAATAGATAATGCATCCGTTTCGATGGCCATTGCTGTAGGAAGTGAACTGGGCATTTTTAGCGTAATGGCCCAACTGGAGAAACCAGAAACATCCGAATTCATCGCCAAAAAGTCGGGCCTAATTGAGAGGTAACTTGCAAATTTGAACCTTAAGCTGGTGCCAGTAATGTGATACAATGAAATTCATCCTACACAGATTCATCTCCACCAAACGAAACTGTCAGTGATACCATGATTTTATCTTCGTTATATAAACTATAACAATCTATCGATCAACAAACTACGAACAATGACCTAGGAACACTGCCTAGGAACAATGATTCACCAGAGGCCAGTTTCCGCATTTGCCTCATTTTGGAGCTGTTACTAAATTGCAAAAATATACTACTCACCATGTCACGAATGACGTGTGATGTGATTTGAATAGATATCATGTAATTATCGTTGCTATTTCAATAAATAGTTCACTAATTTCCCCCTAACCCTAAAGTAATCTGGTTGTATTTGCCTATAAAACCCCTCCGTTTCCGATATTTATATATAGAAATTCCGTTTATATGAAAGATCGTTTGCTATATTGAGACATTGCCGGTAAAATGCACAGTTTCTTAAACATTGCTAGGGCTTAAAATTGTTGAAATTTTTAAGGAAAAAATCAAGAATAATTACAGACTTGAGTTTCATCGACAGTTGACTTTTGATTTTACTGAATATCTTGAGCGAAAAAGACAACCTTTATATTGTTTTATATTGTTGACCTTTATATTTTTGGCAATACACGTAATTGCAGTGATGCCGTTAACTAACCTGTACAGGACTCCATTAGCGTTCCCCTCCACTTCCCTGAATAGATTAATATGATATAACAAATATAATATTGTTGACCTTTATATTTTTGGCAGTACAGGTAATTGCAGTGATGCCGTTAACTAACCTGTACAGGACTCCATTAGCGTTCCCCTCCACTTCCCTGAATAGATTAATATGATATAACAAATCCGTTTAAACCTATTTCAACCCTCTGTGTGTCGAATTTGACCTTAGTGGTCAAAACAAGAATCGACCTAACCAATCGCTAGGCTTGTACTTGCTTACCGAACGAATCATCGAAAAGCTTTCAAGGTCGTAACCTCTCCACATACACACAAACCCATTATATTTTCCTCAAGAAAACCACAAGCGGTACGGTATGGGGAAACTCTCAAATAGAGGACAAAGCGGTAACATAATAGATGAATTTATGTAATAGCGTTTAGTTTCTGCTCTAGGGTCTGGGGGGGGGGGGGTCTTGAGATCGCTTCCGGATACCCCTCTGGTCAGCCATCCCTGAGCTGGTGCTGCGCGAGTCCTGCTCTTCTCATGTCACTCACTTACATTCTCTGAAAACCTGTTTTCCTGTCACAGATATCTTATTAGAATCTCTTCTGCAGGTACGTTCGAGAATGGTTGGCTGCGCTTGTTACTGGCAAGATAGTTCACTACAACAGAGACGATAATACGTATTTCCTCCCTCGCAGCTACATCCCCCTCTTGAAAGGTGGAAGTATGACAATGTTCTCCACAATACTGCTGATGTTTAGCGAGCGCTCCCAAGAACTGAATGCATGTTTCAGAAATGGAGGGGGTATTCCTTACAGTTCCTACAAAGAATTTCATAGATGGATGAACGAGTTTTCGACTCGGAACCACAAGGCTAATCTAGTTGATGTATTCATTCCTAGCATCGAAGGTGCGATCATGTTTGATGTCTTATTGATCTATATTACAGATTTTTAACATGTGCAGGGTAGAAATTGTTTTCAGTTAAATAACCATGCCAAAAAACCTTTGATTTATTGATTTAATTTATACTACCTGGCACAGAAGCCACCTCCCCCCTCCAAGGGGGCAGGGACAGGGGTAATGGAAAATAGTTATTATTTTTAGTTGATAACTTTACACATTCTATACTTTGTTACGCCTCAACTTTGAAGTTCAAGGTGCTGCCCAAAATGCAATGTATTCATTACTTCAAATATTTCAGTCTGCTTGAAAGTACACACAAGATCAAAAGACTTATGGAATGTGAATATGCTCTTTGAAAAAATTGTAGTTATAACGAACTCTATGCATTTTCGATTTCTTCAACAGGTCTCAAGGAGAAACTCGAATCTGGCATCAAAGTTCTCGACATCGGTTGTGGTTCAGGATCACCAGGATTAATAATGGCGGCTAAATTTCCCAGAAGCGAGTTTTATGGTTTTGACATTTCAGAAGAAGCCATAACAAAAGCGAAAGAAGAGGCTGAAAGGCAGGGTTTAGTCAACGCCCACTTCAAAGTACAAGATTGTGCCAATCTAGACTTGGAATACCAAGAAGATTTTGATTACGTCACTGCCTTTGACTCTATCCATGATCAGGCACATCCAGATAAAGTTCTGGCTGAAACATGCAAAGTTTTGAAAAAAGAAGGCATATTTTCTCTTGTTGATATCAATTCCCACAGTAATGTTGCTGACAATATCGGCCAGCCGTTATCGTGTTTGAAATACGTTGTCAGTCTTTTTCATTGCATGCCAGTTAGTTTGTACTTTGAAGGTGGAAAAGGTCTTGGGACATGTTGGGGCAAGGAACTTGCAACCGATATGATTAAAAAGGCAGGATTTACTGGAGTAGATATTCGCCATGTTGCTAATGATCACTTCCATGTGCACATTTTATGCACAAAATGAATAGACAGACTTTTCAAACTGAAAAACACTGTTGTGGAAGGTATTCTTTGTAAAATGAAGAATTTCTATAATCATTAACACATGTCTTCATATTGAAATTACTATTCACAAGCCAAGCTCTATGAAAAGTCGGCCATCCTGAGGCCCCTCCTTGGCCAACAAAATTAAGCAAATTTTCTGTCCAATCGAAATTATGTTTTTCAGCAATGAGCATTGTGTCTTTTCTCCAACAAGCAAATAGCCTCCAGCAAGGGAGGAGTGAAGTAAACTCACCTAGGCTTTATCCTTCGTACTCCAACGGTTAAATTAAAACAACATCTTTATTTAGCCTCATTTCAATATAGAGGAGATTGATATGGACTTTGATACAAATATTACAGCGGTCACCTCAATAAAAACCACTTGACTTCGGAGCTAACATCTTGATTTGAAATTGAATCTGGGTTGTTTTTAATATTTAAACCTGTGTTTCGTCACCCTGGTTCGTGGAATCCAAGCAGATAACACATAACGAATTACAACCCAATTCCAAACTTGACTCCAATAATTTTCTCACCTCAAAAAGGCTATTTACAAAAGAATAATATATACAACGCAAACGAAACTCTATAATAACTTTCGTACATTAAACTTAGTTCATAATTTGAACTCCATAACTCTTCAACGTAACATAACTCTTTTTCGCAACATAACTCCACAACTCCGCTCAACAACTCCCAAACAAAACTCTAGAAATAAAATAATGTCACGTGACGTACGCTAATTACAACACCCTCCCCCCCCCCACAAAATAAGAAGAAAGGGTACTAACTAAACTGAAAAGATAAGCAAGTTAAGCAATGTTCAACAAGTTTTATTTACAATGATCTCTGGTACGTCTTGATCACGAACGATAGTAATTTGAGGTTCTTCGGAATCTTGTTCAGTCACTTCTGATGAACTACGAATCTCGATCGGATATAACTTTTGTATAGGACGTTTTATTGTTATATGCTTCTTTGCACTGTTACTTGTAAGTAACTCTACTGCACGAACGACACCGTCCTTTCCCGGTAGTAATTTTGTTACTTTCGCCATTCGCCAACGTTGGCGTGGTAATTTACTTTCGTGTACGTATACGATATCACCAATGTTGATACCCAAAGTTGTCTGTTTTCCGCAATTATGAAACTCACGTAATGACGTGAGATATTCTCTTTTCCAAGATTTTCGAAATTTATCTATGACTGACGCTAAGTACCTGGAACGTTTACTCAGCTTCAAAACTTCTGAGCCCGTTTCTTCTTCCCCGCACGATGTTCGATCGAGAAGTCTTCGTCCCATGAAAAGATGAGCTGGTGTTAATGGGACTTCACCCAATTCATTATACACATAGGTTAACGGACGAGAATTGAGAACTCCTTCAATTTCAATAAGTTCTGTTTCCAGTTCCTCATAAGTTAATTTCGCGTTACCCAAAGATTTCTTGAGACATCTTTTGACCAGACGCACACATATTTCAAAAAAACCACCCCACCAACTGGCCAGGGGAACGTTAAACTTCCATTCAAACTGAACACGTCTGCTATGAATAAAGCTGTGAACTTTCGCATCCTTGAATGTTTTCCCGTTATCAGATACGATAAGAGAAGGTATCCCTCGGCGACCAATAAGACGCTTTAAACAACGTATAAACGATTCTCCTTCGAGATCAGGTACAAGCTCGAGATGTACCGCGCGACTATTTGCACAAGTAAATAGAGCAATATAGCATTTATTCATATTTGTGTCCTTAGCATAGATGTCTTTGACGTAAAGCGGTCCGGCAAAATCGACTCCAATTTTTGAAAACGCATAAGTGTCTGAAACTCGAAACTCTGGCAGTGCCGGTGCCACTTGTGTACCGTACGCTCGACCTTCTATCTTTTTACAATGTACACACTTCGAAATTATTTTCTTCACCTTCTGTCGGCCCTTAATGATCCAAAACGACGCTCGTACTTCATTTAGGGTCTCACGTAGCCCGTTATGTTTGACAATTATATGGGATTCCCAAATAACCAAATCCGTGAAATGATGCTTACGAGGCAACAATATTGGAAATCTCGTTTCATACGGAAGATCCGCGTTTTCGATTCGTCCCTTACACCGAATTATGCCTTTATCGTCATAAAATAATCCAAGCAAGTTGCTCGATTTCTCAAAATCCGTTTCTTGAGGAATGTAACTTTGAACCTCGTTAATCCAAAGCTCACGAGCTTTCTCGATTTCATCCAGAGACAACATTTGCTTCGTTTCAATTGAGTCTTGATTCAATTTGGATTTTAAATTCTTTATGAACCTGAGAATATATGCAGTAACACGAAGGAGACGTTGTAAACTACTGTACCGCTCGCACTGAATCAAATCCTGTAATTTCAATGAAGGTTTACTTTTAGTATAAACCAATAAAGCCATCACGCTTTCTTTATTTGTCCCCTTTAATTCATTTAACTCGTTACTCATGCCTTTTTTTGCAATATCGTAACTCAACACGTTTGGCCACGTGGCCTCTGAACTCCTTAAAAATTTAGGCCCTAACCACCAAAGTTCATTTTCAACAATTTTTGTACACTTGATACCACGAGATGCAATATCACTCGGATTTTGATCGCTGGGACAGTATCTCCAATAGTTTTTTGGCGCAAGCTGGCGAATTTCATTAAGGTGGTCCTCGACCCTAGATTTCATCATCAAAAAATTTTTTCCAACTTTTTTGCTTTTTTCAATTTTATAATGCCTTAGGTGTTGTTCTTTCTTTGTTAAATGCCCCTGTGCACATACGGACCGAAAACGGGTCATAAATCAAGGTTTTTCAAAGAGCAGTCACAAATATTCTTCTTAGCAACGAGAAAAGCTGGTTGCTAGGGTAACTTCTCAAATCTTTTTTACCCTTTTTTGGCCACAGGTAAGACGAAATCTACCTTAGAACACGATTACAATTTTTTTATTGAGTTGAATTTGTTTTAGTGTGCTTTACATGAAGTATATTCTGTAAATTTTCACCACGGTGCACCTCGAAATACTGTTTTACGTTTGTCAGAGTTAGAATGCCTGGACGAAAGCAAAGAAGCCTTTACCGTCAAAAGAGAAAACGTGGTTTTTACGGAGTGCAAAAACAATTTGTAGAACAAGAGGCTTCCAGAAACGATAGCGCTACAGTTGATGACGACGAAGATGTGGTACTATCACAAGAACCAGGCCCATCTCCCCCCTCCGCGATTCCAAAAAATTTCAAGAGTCCATCTGGGAAATTGATCAACAAATCATTAGAAAAATTGAAAAGGAATTGTCCTTTATTTGCCGAAGAACAGTCTGAGTACATAAATGAAAGAAGGAAATGTCTGGATTTGTACAGTAAAGACTCACTTGGCCTAGCTAGTGGAAGAGAACTTGCACATGGCTTCAAGGTGATGAACACTAGCAATCTGCTAACCAGTTTGAGTAAAGCAGCCGTCTGCCGTCTCTGTAAGGACCCAAAAGGAACCTTGCAGCTATGGCAAGACAATTCTAAAAGAAGAGGTCTTCATGAGGTTTTATTCTGGAAATGTAGCAATTGTGACAAAGAAACAGATTCTTTCAGCACCAGCCCTTTCGTAAACAATGATAAAATGGATGTTTCAGAAATAAACATACGTCTTACGCAGGGAGGTGTGGAAAGTGGAAATGGATTGGCAGGTTTGTCAAAAATATGTTGTGCATTAGATGTCCCTCCACCAGTTACAACAAATGCCTTCAGTGCAATCCTGAAAAAAATCACCACATCATACCAGAAGGAAGCCCAAGAGTCTCTTTGTAAAGCAGCAAAAAATTTAAAAGACCTTATGCAAATAAACACTGACATTAATGATGAAGTTGTTTCTTCATATGTCCCTGTTAGTGTGTCAGTAGATGGTACATGGCAAAAACGTTATGGCTATAGTTCTTTGCTTGGTGTTGTGTTTATTTTATCAGTTGAGACTGGTGAAGTATTGGATTATGAAGTACAGTCCAAAATTTGTTTTGAGTGTAAATTTAGAGAGAAGTGGGAAAAAGAGTCAGAAAAGTACAAGAATTGGTATTCTAATCATGAAGAGCATTGTGAAGTTAACCACAAAGGCTCCTCAGAGGCAATGGAAAAAGAGGCTGCTGTAAAAATGTTTCTAAGATCAATGGAGAAACATCAGCTTGTATATACAACTTATGTTGGTGATGGTGATTCATCATCATTTGCTGAAGTTGCAGATGCCTGTTTCAAAAAATTTGGAGATGGATACTTGGTTTTGAAAGAGGATTGTATAGGGCATATCCAAAAGTGAATGGGCTCTAATTTGCGCAATTTTAAAAACAAAAACAAAGGTAGAAAGTTAGCAGATGGTGGAACGATTGGAGGACGTGGTAGACTAACTGATGCAATAATAGACTCACTGCAAAATTATTATGGTTATGCCATTCGAAATCACACTAATAATATTGAGGGGATGAAAAAAGCAATTTGGGCAATATTTTATCATTGCATTCAAGGTGAAAATGAGCCGGATGAGGTTCAACATCAGTTTTGTCCTGAAGGAGAGAATTCATGATGTAGGTTCCAGAGAGACAGAGCTTCCCATACAGCAACCTATGATCAGAGAAAGTGCTTGCCATCAGTTTTCAGGAAGGAGTTAAAACCTATATTTGAAAGGCTATCTGGTGATGAACTCCTGAGCAGATGTCAAAAAGGTCTCACACAGAATCAAAATGAAGCCCTCAACAATTTCCTTTGGTCAAAATGCCCCAAACGAGTCTTCTGTGGTAAGCAGCGCTTGGAATGTTGTGTTGCGTCATCTGTTTTGCAATGGAATGCAGGAGCAGGCAGTGCTGGGAATGTGCTGAAAAGACTAGGTGTTTTGTCTTTGGGATCAAACACCATCAAAGGTTACAAATCTGCAAATGAGAAAAGGGTAAAGAAAGCGGAGGCCAAATGCAAAACAGATTATCAGAGAAGACGGCAAATTTTAAGGAAGATGAGAAAACAAAATACAAAAGCAGGAGCAGCTTATGCCTCTGGAGGTTTTTCTATCCATTAAGTGCCAGACAAAGACCTATGCAAAGTTGATGACAAGGATAACATGGATGTAGTGTTTATTGATGAAAAGAGCCTTGAAATGGTTTATGTTGAGAAATCAGCAAAAAGAAGAAAAATTCAATAACTAAAAAGACAATTCATATAACCTTATGTACAGGTACCTTTTGGAAATACTTTATTTCCTAATTATATAAGGGAATAATCTAAAACCAATTGGTCATGGACCATTAAGACCCAAATTTAACCTCTTTTGGTTAATTATTTTGAAGCTTTGATGTCGAGTTTGTAAATATACGCAACCAGAACTTTAAAGCTCGTTTTCTCAAATGCGCATTTTAATACTTTAAGAAAGGATAAAAAAAGAAGCATGCAATATTATTCAATCAAATTTGGTAGGAGGAATTGTACTTATGGTGTCTTTGATATGAGTTGACAAAATTTTAATCTGTCTACTCTGTTGATAGTTATCCAAGAAAAATGGTTTTTCCAGTTTCCATAGCAACGGTTGCTATGACAATAATTTTCTCAACTCATTTCAATGCTTTCTTTATGTTTAGTAATTTGAAATAGATATTATCTTAATGTAAGCTTACACTTCTCTAAAATCGTTTCTCAAGCATTTTTTATGGTCCAGGTTTCCTGGTCTGTAAAATACACCATAGCCACGTGATCATCTTATTGTTATGAAAAAATCTGCAGTAATTGCTATTGTTGTTTGTGTGAAAATTTGGTGTGATTTGAACAATAGACTTAAAAAATATTCAATGATTTTCAAAAACATAGCTAAAATCATCTTCAGGGTCGAGGACCACCTTAATGCGATTTTGTACGTACTGCTTAAATGTTTTGTTTTCTCCGAATATCCACCAGATGACAATTTGCGAGTCTGACCAACAAAATGTTTGGTCAATGTTCAATGTAGCGCTCAACGCGTCCGATACCGTTTTCATAAGTCTGGCAAGAATTAATGCCCCCATAAGTTCCAAACGTGGAACTGATTCCGATTTCAAGGGACTTACGCGCGTTTTCGACGCAATTAAATGAGATACAACTCTTGATGACGTTTCAACTCTTAAGTAAACGCTTGCTGCGTATGCTACTGTACTTGCGTCCGAAAAACCATGCAATTGAACTGATTTTATGTCTGAAACCTCGACCTCATGCATCACGGAACGAGGTAATTCGATTTTCGAAACCGATCTTATGTCGAGAATGATGTCACGAAATTTCTGTGCAATTTTATCATGCACTGGAGAGTCCCAGTTTTCTTTTATCTTACACAACTCTTGAAAGAGGCATTTTAAAGGCAGGATTACTGGCGATATCAATCCTAATGGATCATAGAATTTGGCTGTAGTGCACAGAATTGACCTTTTTGTAACCATAGTAATCGATGTATCTCTTACAATTTTTTCAAAGTCAAGTTTCAACGAATCTGTAATTAGATTCCAACCAATTCCCAATACCTTTGTATCTGGTTGTTCGTGATTGGGATCTTCCAGCACATTAGCGTTTTCTGAAACGGGGGTGTACAAGGCCTCGTGTTTTTTAATTCTTTCTTTTAATTCCTTGTTATTTGTAACCCATTTACGCATGTTAAACCCGACTTTGTGAAGAGAGTCTTTTAGCTTTCTATACGTTT
>NW_027018659.1:1288434-1395958 GCF_013076305.1 Rhopilema esculentum
GCAATGAAAGAAATGCTCTAATCTTGCATTTCAGAAAGGCTAAGACTCATTATCCCCTCGTATCCAATTAATCCTCACAGGGAGAAATTGGATGTCACTGAAACTCTTCCAAGTTGGATGTGAGTTTAGGAGAATTGAAATTGTTTTTCTTCCAAAGTAAACGTCAATGTATTATGTTCGTTTCATTTGAAGACAATAAAAGGTTTTTAATGAATCTCTGGCTCTGTTCCAGTGCAGTTCTCAGACGACCACACAAATTTAATAACATTTGATTACAGCAACCAACGATCTATCAAAAACACCATTATCATAATATAGTTTTTGCTTCCATAAAAATTCAATTTCATAGGCAAGAAAACCTTTTTGCAGCTTTTGCACCCAAACAATCGAGAGAATGAATTCAGTACTGATATTATGAAATATTGAAATTGTACATTACCATCTGTCGTATTATCCCAGAAGCAAGAACTAGCTGTGTGTAAGCCTGCACCGTTTTTCTGCATTATGACGCAAGTAACTGTAAAAAATAATTTGTCAAAATTAGCATATGAACGAAACTATAAAGCACAAGAGATTTACAAACTAAAAAAATGCTTAAATCACTGTATACTTCATGTACCATTTTCAATGTGCTTAGGTTTAGAAAGGCAAAAGAACAATGAAATATGCAAACAATTTAGTTGAAAGAAAACATCGCATTAGTCCAAGAAGATATTGCTAAAGATATTCACTGCATGCTCTATTCTTATGCTTTATGCTGAAATATTTATACACCCTAGCCAGAGGCAGTAACAATGGTGTTTCTGAGAAAACAACCATTTTTTTATTTCTAATTGATATTCTTGCCTATATTACATCTTACAGCTTAGTTGTCAGACATTTTAAAGGTTTCTCCAGAAAAGTTTTTTCTTTACTCTTTGTACACGACTCCACACAAAACTACACACAAAACTATTTTTTTAGACTTGAGCTATAAACATTCACAAACGTTTTTAACATCTTATAATTAATCATTTTCTTTGCAAGAAATGAGAATGTTGTTGTTTGACTAAGCATTCAAGTAATTTTCAAAATTATTTCTTCAACACATTAACCACCTATCTCTGAAAATTTGTGAAACAATTGATCACCTTTATGATTCAAGATCACCTTAATACTGCTTACTGAATCATTAACTACTTAATAATGCTGTGAAAGATGCTACTTAAGTGCAGTAACATGGCTGTGACATCAAAGAACATTTCTTACCAATATACTTAAATGGTTTCCCGAGTTTTGTTAACTGATTAAGGCATTGCTCAACAACACTTGACGTCCATTGGTTTACTTTGTTGTGTTGATATGCGTTTCCACCAATAGCTCCTTCTATTGACTAAAAACAAGGGTAAAAACTTACTCCTAACTTAGCATTCAGCATATCCGTATCTTACATAATTAGCACAATATCTGTATCGGTGGCCTTTTTAATCTGGAAAAATGGATTTTGTACATCTAGTTTAAATCTATGTATTTGTAGAATTACGGAGTCACTGTCAATATCTTTGTGTCTGGGTTTCTTTCCTCTTTCTAAGTAAGTCTTTGCTGAGCTATTAACTTTGAAAAAGAAAAAAGGCAAAAAGTACACCTAATAACATCAAATATAGTAGGAACATCTCAGTATTGACATTGACTGTAACATTTAACTCTAAAAAGACTTGCTGATCTTTGAGAACATCAAAAACTTCCACTGAATCATGAAAGTAAATAAAATGGTATTGAAGCATAGAACTTACTTCTTTTATGACATTTGAAACTTCATCAACAACAAAGGCAGTCTGAAAAATATCAAAATTTAATATCAAAATTACTTAGGTGGTTTAAAACAAAAAAGCAAAAGCGCCCAAGGTAAAACAGCAGATTTCTCTTAAAGCAATCTAGCAAAGACTTTTTAATTGAAACAAAACATTGGGTGAAATGTTGACCACATGCTGTAACTTTTTGGACTGGATCACTACCGACTTTTGTGTACCTAACCAATTTGATCATTTGCAGCTCTTGTTTCTAAGCTGCAATTGAATATATAGGCTGCAGAAGATTGGGTCCACCAAGAAATTTGGGTCCAAAAATGAATGTAATTCACAAAACCATGCAGAGATACTTTGTTTGAAATGACAGATACAAAAACGAATAAAAACATGAATGTGTATTTAAAACAGCACATAGAAATTAGAATTTCAACCAACAACAATATCGTCAAGCATTGGAGTATCAATAACACCCATAGTATTCCTTCCACATCTTATATATTATGACCCTTTTCAAGGTAGGAGGACAGTTTGGCAGGAACTGAAAGGAACTCATTTATAAGCCACCTTGATTATAAATAGCAGCAAATTGTGCCAAAAATAATTATAATCCATGGCTTGTAATCCAATAATTATGGTAACAAAATCCATAGAAAGTTGTAAACATCAACCTAAAGTCTATAACGCTTTTACCTAACCCCAACATCTTGCTGTATTGATCAAAGTAGTTCGTTTCCCTATCATCATACTTTTATTTTCAAGATGATTTTACATGGATGTGCTTGAATTTCATTCTAGAGTACCTTGTGGACTGCGAAACATTATATACATGTATATAATAAATGACAATACTGATAACCAAAAATTTCATTCTAGAATTATGCTCCTCAATTAAGATAATACCTAAAGAGTTATATCCAGCAAAAATCAATGATTAGATTCAATTTATTCCTCATGGTCTATTTGTAATGCTTTACTAGATCTTCAAATTGGAAAGGCTTGCTTTGGTTGCCATAGAAGTGGAAGGAAATTTTCGAATTTTTGATGCTTCCAGTTCACTGGAAAATGCACTCATTCCAGCATTTACCTCTTTATTTTGAACAATTTTACCCACTTGCTGTCATTCAATCTCATTTCATTTATGTTTAATATGACATGTTTTACTCTGCTTGAGGATTTACTACAGCAAAAAATTGATAATCAGAAATTAGCATGGCACAGCAGATACAGAGTCTCATTCTTCAGATACTACTAGAAATGGTTTGGACATTGTTTGGAATACTGATAATATGAATATAGCTCAGGTCTAAAGCAAGAGAAAAATTATTTTGAGGGCAGGCGAAAAACTCAAATCAAGAATAAGGGTCTTGGGGCAAATTCCTCAAGAAATTCCCCCTCCATACAAATTTCCATCAATTTTATGATTGTATGTAGTGGAATTTTAAAATTAAATGAAAACTGAAAACTAGGGGATGTCACTTCACCCCTCAGTAATACAAAAGAGTTTACTTTCTAGCAAACAGAAATCATGTATTCTATTATGACTATACTGAGTGCTTTTCGATTAATTCCATTTCAGAAAGCTTCTCCTTGGAGATCTCACCATACAAATTATTGGGCTTACAGCGTGGAAACTGTTTATGTTGAACATAAGAGTTTTTTAACAAATACTTGTCATCCAAGGATTGCATACTAGCTTAAGGTGGTCCTCGACCCTAGATTTCATCATCAAAAAATTTTTTCCAACTTTTTTGCTTTTTTCAATTTTATAATGCCTTAGGTGTTGTTCTTTCTTTGTTAAATGCCCCTGTGCACATACGGACCGAAAACGGGTCATAAATCAAGGTTTTTCAAAGAGCAGTCACAAATATTCTTCTTAGCAACGAGAAAAGCTGGTTGCTAGGGTAACTTCTCAAATCTTTTTTACCCTTTTTTGGCCACAGGTAAGACGAAATCTACCTTGGAACACGATTACAATTTTTTTATTGAGTTGAATTTGTTTTAGTGTGCTTTACATGAAGTATATTCTGTAAATTTTCACCACGGTGCACCTCGAAATACTGTTTTACGTTTGTCAGAGTTAGAATGCCTGGACGAAAGCAAAGAAGCCTTTACCGTCAAAAGAGAAAACGTGGTTTTTACGGAGTGCAAAAACAATTTGTAGAACAAGAGGCTTCCAGAAACGATAGCGCTACAGTTGATGACGACGAAGATGTGGTACTATCACAAGAACCAGGCCCATCTTCCCCCTCTACGATTCCAAAAAATTTCAAGAGTCCATCTGGGAAATTGATCAACAAATCATTAGAAAAATTGAAAAGGAATTGTCCTTTATTTGCCGAAGAACAGTCTGAGTACATAAATGAAAGAAGGAAATGTCTGGATTTGTACAGTAAAGACTCACTTGGCCTAGCTAGTGGAAGAGAACTTGCACATGGCTTCAAGGTGATGAACACTAGCAATCTGCTAACCAGTTTGAGTAAAGCAGCCGTCTGCCGTCTCTGTAAGGACCCAAAAGGAACCTTGCAGCTATGGCAAGACAATTCTAAAAGAAGAGGTCTTCATGAGGTTTTATTCTGGAAATGTAGCAATTGTGACAAAGAAACAGATTCTTTCAGCACCAGCCCTTTCGTAAACAATGATAAAATGGATGTTTCAGAAATAAACATACGTCTTACGCAGGGAGGTGTGGAAAGTGGAAATGGATTGGCAGGTTTGTCAAAAATATGTTGTGCATTAGATGTCCCTCCACCAGTTACAACAAATGCCTTCAGTGCAATCCTGAAAAAAATCACCACATCATACCAGAAGGAAGCCCAAGAGTCTCTTTGTAAAGCAGCAAAAAATTTAAAAGACCTTATGCAAATAAACACTGACATTAATGATGAAGTTGTTTCTTCATATGTCCCTGTTAGTGTGTCAGTAGATGGTACATGGCAAAAACGTTATGGCTATAGTTCTTTGCTTGGTGTTGTGTTTATTTTATCAGTTGAGACTGGTGAAGTATTGGATTATGAAGTACAGTCCAAAATTTGTTTTGAGTGTAAATTTAGAGAGAAGTGGGAAAAAGAGTCAGAAAAGTACAAGAATTGGTATTCTAATCATGAAGAGCATTGTGAAGTTAACCACAAAGGCTCCTCAGAGGCAATGGAAAAAGAGGCTGCTGTAAAAATGTTTCTAAGATAAATGGAGAAACATCAGCTTGTATATACAACTTATGTTGGTGATGGTGATTCATCGTCATTTGCTGAAGTTGCAGATGCCTGTTTCAAAAAATTTGGAGATGGATACTTGGTTTTGAAAGAGGATTGTATAGGGCATATCCAAAAGCGAATGGGCTCTAATTTGCGCAATTTTAAAAACAAAAACAAAGGTAGAAAGTTAGCAGATGGTGGAACGATTGGAGGACGTGGTAGACTAACTGATGCAATAATAGACTCACTGCAAAATTATTATGGTTATGCCATTCGAAATCACACTAATAATATTGAGGGGATGAAAAAAGCAATTTGGGCAATATTTTATCATTGCATTCAAGGTGAAAATGAGCCGGATGAGGTTCAACATCAGTTTTGTCCTGAAGGAGAGAATTCATGGTGTAGGTTCCAGAGAGACAGAGCTTCCCATACAGCAACCTATGATCAGAGAAAGTGCTTGCCATCAGTTTTCAGGAAGGAGTTAAAACCTATATTTGAAAGGCTATCTGGTGATGAACTCCTGAGCAGATGTCAAAAAGGTCTCACACAGAATCAAAATGAAGCCCTCAACAATTTCCTTTGGTCAAAATGCCCCAAACGAGTCTTCTGTGGTAAGCAGCGCTTGGAATGTTGTGTTGCGTCATCTGTTTTGCAATGGAATGCAGGAGCAGGCAGTGCTGGGAATGTGCTGAAAAGACTAGGTGTTTTGTCTTTGGGATCAAACACCATCAAAGGTTACAAATCTGCAAATGAGAAAAGGGTAAAGAAAGCGGAGGCCAAATGCAAAACAGATTATCAGAGAAGACGGCAAATTTTAAGGAAGATGAGAAAACAAAATACAAAAGCAGGAGCAGCTTATGCCTCTGGAGGTTTTTCTATCCATTAAGTGCCAGACAAAGACCTATGCAAAGTTGATGACAAGGATAACATGGATGTAGTGTTTATTGATGAAAAGAGCCTTGAAATGGTTTATGTTGAGAAATCAGCAAAAAGAAGAAAAATTCAATAACTAAAAAGACAATTCATATAACCTTATGTACAGGTACCTTTTGGAAATACTTTATTTCCTAATTATATAAGGGAATAATCTAAAACCAATTGGTCATGGACCATTAAGACCCAAATTTAACCTCTTTTGGTTAATTATTTTGAAGCATTGATGTCGAGTTTGTAAATATACGCAACCAGAACTTTAAAGCTCGTTTTCTCAAATGCGCATTTTAATACTTTAAGAAAGGATAAAAAAAGAAGCATGCAATATTATTCAATCAAATTTGGTAGGAGGAATTGTACTTATGGTGTCTTTGATATGAGTTGACAAAATTTTAATCTGTCTACTCTGTTGATAGTTATCCAAGAAAAATGGTTTTTCCAGTTTCCATAGCAACGGTTGCTATGACAATAATTTTCTCAACTCATTTCAATGCTTTCTTTATGTTTAGTAATTTGAAATAGATATTATCTTAATGTAAGCTTACACTTCTCTAAAATCGTTTCTCAAGCATTTTTTATGGTCCAGGTTTCCTGGTCTGTAAAATACACCATAGCCACGTGATCATCTTATTGTTATGAAAAAATCTGCAGTAATTGCTATTGTTGTTTGTGTGAAAATTTGGTGTGATTTGAACAATAGACTTAAAAAATATTCAATGATTTTCAAAAACATAGCTAAAATCATCTTCAGGGTCGAGGACCACCTTAATGCGATTTTGTACGTACTGCTTAAATGTTTTGTTTTCTCCGAATATCCACCAGATGACAATTTGCGAGTCTGACCAACAAAATGTTTGGTCAATGTTCAATGTAGCGCTCAACGCGTCCGATACCGTTTTCATAAGTCTGGCAAGAATTAATGCCCCCATAAGTTCCAAACGTGGAACTGATTCCGATTTCAAGGGACTTACGCGCGTTTTCGACGCAATTAAATGAGATACAACTCTTGATGACGTTTCAACTCTTAAGTAAACGCTTGCTGCGTATGCTACTGTACTTGCGTCCGAAAAACCATGCAATTGAACTGATTTTATGTCTGAAACCTCGACCTCATGCATCACGGAACGAGGTAATTCGATTTTCGAAACCGATCTTATGTCGAGAATGATGTCACGAAATTTCTGTGCAATTTTATCATGCACTGGAGAGTCCCAGTTTTCTTTTATCTTACACAACTCTTGAAAGAGGCATTTTAAAGGCAGGATTACTGGCGATATCAATCCTAATGGATCATAGAATTTGGCTGTAGTGCACAGAATTGACCTTTTTGTAACCATAGTAATCGATGTATCTCTTACAATTTTTTCAAAGTCAAGTTTCAACGAATCTGTAATTAGATTCCAACCAATTCCCAATACCTTTGTATCTGGTTGTTCGTGATTGGGATCTTCCAGCACATTAGCGTTTTCTGAAACGGGGGTGTACAAGGCCTCGTGTTTTTTAATTCTTTCTTTTAATTCCTTGTTATTTGTAACCCATTTACGCATGTTAAACCCGACTTTGTGAAGAGAGTCTTTTAGCTTTCTATACGTTTCAAATGCTTCATTGTTGGTAGAGAATGAGGATTGATAATCGTCAACGTATAACGATCTCAGTGTATTGTACACGAACAATGGGTCATTTTTCCCTTCGGTCATTATATGCTTACGCAATGTGGCGTTTAAAACAAATGGAGAACTAGTCAATCCAAATACGAGGCGCGTAAAGCGTAATTTTATCAACTCAGGATTCTCACTGCTCACGTCATTTACCCATAGAAACCGTAGAAAGTCGCCTTGCTCAGGGGGAATTTCGATATTAAGAAAGGCCTTTTCAATATCGCCGGCAATTGCCACCTTATGTATTCGGAAACGTAGTAATATATCCAATATCATTGGCGTTAATGATGGGCCTTGTATTAAACAGTCATTAAGGCTAACTTCCCCTGATCTTTTACAGCTAGCGTCATAAACTATGCGCAATTGAAGGAAGATATGTTACATGACCCGGTTCATAGTTTTGTTCGATATCCAAAGTCTTGTCAACTATTTCAACAACACCTTCCTTTAACTGATCGTGAATAACCTTATCGTACTCGTTTAAGATTGTTGGTTTGTTACTTAACCGTTTCAAAACTGAATGCAACCTGTTTTTGCATAACAGAAAATTGTCTGAAATAGGCTCGTGTTCGGGTTTAAACGGCAATTTTGCTTCATAACGCCGCCCATTAAACTCAATTTCATTTTCCATGTAATTATCACAGAATGCTGGTGATTCTGATTTTACGCCTATACTTTCATAGTCCCAGAATTTATGAATTTGTTCATTTACTTCACTGTCACTATTGACTACTAAACACTCCGCCTTGAGAATGTGTGACTCGGTTAAATGGGTCGAGAACCGATGATCATTTGCATAACTAGGAGGCGTATCAACAGGGCCAGAAAGTACGTAACCTAGTTTTCTTTTCATTGCAATGGGTCCATCTCCCATTTCCCCCCGTGTGACTTGACCATCGATTAAGGACCAATAATGATCTAATCCAATCAGCAATTGAATTTCCAAAGAATCATTGTTATCAGATTGGTCTGCTAATGGCAACCGACTCAAATGCTCATATTTTCCATAAGCAAACGCAATGTTTTGATTTATAATAGGTTCACACACATGATCAACACAATAAGCAGTTATAACAACCCTTTCACCATTAAAACAATGAACCACTAATTGTACTAGTTCAGCTTCTAGAATTTGGCCTTCATTTCCAAAAGTGTTAATTAAAATTGTTTCCTTGCCAATCGGTGATAAATTCAAGGCCTTTTTTACCGACTTACTCAAGTACGATCTTTGAGAGCAAGAATCAAATAACATTCTCACCTGTCAAGTACCATCCTCTTTATCAGAAGGATTCGACACAGATCCTTGTGCTGTTGGCATGAGAAACTGTTTTTTGTTCATATCATGATTTACCAATAAATTTGTAGTGGCTGGTTGTTTAGGTATCATACCCTTTGATGAGGCCTTATCCTGTCTAGCAATTCCAGATTGATTTCGATTAAATCTCGAATTCCTATTGTTGCCACAGATCGAGGTATGATGTCGCCCACCGCATACTCTGCACTTGCCTGTTGTCATGCAATCTCTCGCAATGTGACTCCCCTTCATACATAGAAAGCATCTGCCTTTCTGCCGTAAAACCCTTCTTCTTGCAAATGGGTCTGTCACCGACGTGCACCGATCCCAGAAATGTCGGCCTCCGCAAAATACACACGATGGTTCCCGCTCACCTTGGTAACTTGCTCCTCCTTGGTTATAAAAAACAAAGGTCGTTGATGGTTGAATCTGATCAACTTTTCTTGTATTCCTCCTGCCCTCAGTAAACGAATTTGCAGCCCCAGCCATCGTACTGTACTCGCATCTTTCTCTTAACTGCAACTCTTTTCCAAATTCCTGCATAACCCCATCCAAATCCCACTCTTCCGATAAATTTCTTGTTAATGTTATTCTCAATTCTGGCGAAATCTTTGACATAAGAATAGGTGTTACAAATGTTCCATAACTATCGGAATTGATTCCAATACCTCTTAAACTCCGTATAACGCCTTCCGTTTTATCGTAAAGGGTCCTCAGCTGCTGAACGCTACTCGACTGTACATTCGGTAAATTTATCAAGGATTCCATATGACGTGAAATAATTATTTGTTTATTTCCAAATCGTGATCTGAGCAACTCCAAAGCTTCAGTGTAATTCGCATTAGTTACATTAATGCCGGTTAACGTATCCTTCGCAATTCCACTCAAACAATTTAGTAGATACCGAAACTTGTCCACAGGCTCCAAACTTGGATGGCTATCAACAGTTGACAAAAAGCTGTCGTAAAACGGAGTCCATTTCTCCGGATCTCCATCGAATTTCGGTAGCTCGAGACTTGGGAGTTTACGTCTACATCCTTCTCCCGTTGATGATAAACGTGACGAAGACATAGATTCTGAGTTTTTCGATCTCTCTTTCTCATCACGACTGATTATCGATTCAATTATGCAGATAACGTCTTGTACATTGCTTTGGAATTCGCCCTTTTCGACGATTTCTTTCTCTATTTCTTCTTCATCTATGATGTCTTCAATTTTTTCGTCTAATGTTTCTATTATCCTCAATTGCTTTTCAAACGTAATTTTTGCCGAATTTAGTTTTGCGATCCATTCCTCGGTAGGATTCGTATTGTTATCCATTAGGCCATTGACAGTTTGAATAGTGTTCCGCACGTGAAGGCGATGTCCGCTTCGCGATTTCACCAACTTTCTCAGCTCCGCCATAACGTCAAAGTTCTAAATAAATGTTACTGTACAACTCTCCGAGTTCCCGGGTCACGGCACCATGATTTGAAATTGAATCTGGGTTGTTTTTAATATTTAAACCTGTGTTTCGTCACCCTGGTTCGTGGAATCCAAGCAGATAACACATAACGAATTACAACCCAATTCCAAACACACATCTGCTGCCATTAATGGTTCGATTGTATTTCCAATTTCGTGATTCCCTGATTCCACTCACAGATTCCTAGTTCCATTTTTTAGTAATAGCTCTTGGTGGCTATCATAATATGGTATTCTGCAGCTTTTTGTCTTACTATAGAACCGTAAATCCTGGAATTGGCCTCCCTCGAAAAATCCCCCCCCCCGCTCGAAAAAGCCCCCCTCGAATAAGCCCCCGCACTAGAACTACAAATTGTCAATTAGTCCCCCCTCGAATGAGCCCTCACTGCTACCATAAATTCTTGAATAGGACCTCTCAATTTGATGATTTTTGCCATCTGAGGTTGCCCTTGGCGTTTTATTGAATTATCACTAAAAATCATACTTTTGTTAATAATTAATTAAATTCTCGTAAAGAAATTCCAACTTAAATAAATGATGACTTTCAATAATGTCTTCTGGATGTCTACAATGATTTTACAAGCCCCCCTCCCCCCCGTATAAGCCACTCTCAAAAAAGCCCCCATCCAGAAATATCAAGAATAAAGAAGCTCCCAGAAGGCTAATTCGAGGATTCACGGTAATGATTTGCAGGCCAGCTGGAGCCGGGGGGCTGGGGGACTGGAGCCCCCCAATAATTGTCAAACTGTGGTATTGTAAAACCTT
Organism: Rhopilema esculentum; assembly: GCF_013076305.1. The sequence continues at coordinate 1,299,530 of NW_027018659.1, forward strand.
TTAGAATAGGGGTTTTACAAACGTGAGTTCTTTATGTAGGCAGAAATGCTCAAAAATACGGCAACGGCGGATAAAATCAAAATTATTCTCTTTACGGCAATTATTTTGAACATAGCTTCGGTAGAGCGTAGACGTGAATGAAACTCCATATCGTTGATTTTATCTTTAAATATATACAAAACGTGACTATAAACAACTATAACGTAAACGTAACTTGTTAGCCCATCATAAACTTGTAGCGTGACTTTATCGTAACTTCACTACTTCAAACAACTTAACCTTACAATATAGGGCGTGAATATATATAACGTAAGAAGACTGGGACGAGTAGGAATCCCCCATGATTTCACAACAGCAATGATACGACAAACGGCTAACGACAAGTTTGACAAATAACGACACAGCTTCAACAGGCACGACAAAACTAGCGACAGAGCTCCAAGCAGTACGACAAAACTTTCGACAAGACTACTCCCAACTTATGAAACAACCCTTTATATAACCTAAGCAAACCTTAAAATAATAATTACGTAATACAAAAAACATATTTACAAACGCTGATGCAATCACAGCGCAACGATGCAATTGTCACGTGACACTGTCCGTAAAGCCCAATCTCCAGTGAGAAAAAGTCTTGCGAAATTTCGCTGCGAAATACTTCACGCGACAAATTCCTTTGAATGCTTTTGTTGACCTCACGACATTGGAATGTAAAGTTTGGAAGCGTGACAAAGGAATACGGAATATGATTGGCTGTTGAAGGATTTCGCAAGCGAAAAGCGAAAAAAGTTAAACTCATTTTAACTTTTTTTCGCAGAGAAATTCTTCGCGAGAAATCCCAGCAAAAGATTACTGCGCATGCCTAAGACGTATTTCGCGCGAACTTTTTCGCATTTCGCAGTTTTTTTTCTCACTGGAGATTGGGCTTAAGGAAACCCTGTGTCGTTACAGTATATTTCCTTTATAACAGTGAACTGGGTGAAAGGGATCACAATGGCCAGGGATTAATTTAAGGTTTTTTTGGACGAGCACGGCTAACCTAAATGTGACGACAAGTCCGTAATTTCGTTTATAACCCTGCATATTATGATAGCCAACTAAAACCTGCGATTCTGCTATCGGGCAGCATTTCCTGAAAAACCCAGATTGTGCCAAAAACTATAATGGCGACATGTTTCGGATTATTGGTAAAGTGTTATGCAATTAGTTTTATGTTTTATTTAGTTTTATGATATTCAGTTGCCTGTTCTTTTGATGTTCTTGATAGTTCCGTTGTTTGTCACCTTGCCATCAACATTCCGTATTATTGCATCATTCCATCGCCACTATTGTTGTCCTCAGTCCTTTGTTGTTTGAAGTAATTATTTTGTTATCGTAATACACCAATTCGACTTACGACCTCGTTTTGAAAATTTCTCCTAACCTAATTATACGACTTTCTAAAGCTCAAATTTGGTTTTATCACCATAATTTTAGGCCGGATACAATTTTTTCATATTGTTTGTGCTTGTATTTTAGATTTTACGGAGAAATGAAATTTGAAAACTTGTAAGGGATTTGACCGCCAAAAATCATTCGGGGGGAAACTTTACCCCCCTAGTCGCCAATCACGGTCAAATCCCTTATAATTTTTTTATCTTTTTGTCGTCATAAAATCAATATCGTGAGCAATACCATAATGAAAACTTCAAACTATGCTAAAATCATAGCTTGGAATCCGAATCTGAGGTCAAAAATTTTGTACAAAAAAATTTGAAAATTTTTTCAAAATGAGGCCGTAAGTCTATTAAGGTGTGTTGTCATGTGATTTTTATGCTGTGCCCTTGTTTGTGAATTCAGTCGTTATGTGAAGCCGTGAAGTTAAGTCGTGTCGTATCGTTCAGTTGAAGTCGCCTATAGTCGCAATTAAAGTTGCCGTTAAATGAAAGTCGTTTAGTTATTGGAAGCTTCGTTGAAACCGCAGTCGATTGAAAATCAAAGAAAACTTTGGTACATATTTTGTTGTCCTCCTTTTGCTTATCTTTACCCGTAAAACATTATAGTTTTACAAAAGCCCGATCGTCGTTCCACCTAGCAGTTTTGGAATCTATCTACATAAGCACGAAAAAACCGCTACTGTGTAGACAAAAGGAGTTCGTTTTCACCTTAGGACTCCATTGATAACATTCTCAATAGGCAAGCGGCACTGATTGGTCATGTGCTCGTGTTTCTGATTGGCCTATTTCGATCCACAACTGGGTATATATATTTCCTAGCTTAGAGTTTTCGGTCTATGTTCTGACGTTTTCAACTCTGAAGAGTGTCAGACGAAAAGCTTTAGTTTACTAAATGTTTGCTTTTTTCAAAGCCATATACGGGGAATTTCGCAAAACCATCTAGCAAACTGCCTAACCGAAAGTTTAAGTCATGAAAGTAAAGGCCACTGATCATTTTAAGTCTTGGGTACATTCCGGAAAATGAGCGGAAGTAATGTTTCAGAAAACGTAGAAAATGCACAGTCAGCAAAATTTTTAATTTCGAATTTTTCAAATCTGATGATTTTATCAGAAAGAGCTTGCAAAACTGAGTACAAAATACTAAAATATTATTGTTTCCTGGCGTAATGTGACGTGCTGAGTAGAATAAGATGCAACTCTAGCTTTAAAACATCACAAAAAGCTGTTTTAGACTTTGGTACTTGGGCCCAGGCTGCTGTTTGGTATCGCAGTATAACCTTACAACTATTCACGTTGTTCAACTGAAACTTTGTTTTGAAGGACAGTTTGTATACAATTTTTTATTATAAGAACTAGTAATTTTAAGTTCAGGCTGACTGCTCTTATTTCTTTTTCGAAAATCTGAGGCTGGATTGTTCTTAAGTATGTTCTTAAATTAATAAAGTGTGTAAGCAGTGCAATTGCTAGCTTTTTAGCTCTGAGAAGGTGTTTGGCCTCAGCTGCCAACAAAGTGAGTGAGACAACCTTCATTTGCCGACAAGTTTGAATATTCACCGAAAAAGCACCCACACATGGCTAAAACCCCTTACTTTTTAGATAAAACATTGTTCAAAATTGAATTTTACAGTAGCTCAGCTTCAGTTTGTTCTTAATTTGTTCTTAACTTTTGACCAATTTTAAGGCTTGCGCTCTTTTACAATTGTTCTTATAAAAAGAAATGAGTGTATGTGAGATTTGTCTTCCTATGTTTCGCTTTTTTTCACCGTTTCTGTTTTATCCCATTGTTTCGCTAGATTGTATTGGTTATAAGCTAAGCTGCAGGTCGTAGGTCAGCATGCTTCCGACCGGTCCAGAAAAATAGAATTCCTCTAGTATCTTGTAGTGTACAATGGCAAGCAACAAAGCAAAGGTAAATGAAGAACTTTCTCCTGAAAAGTTTGCAGAAAGAATCGGCCGACTAATAGATGATGCATCCGTTTCGATGGCAATTGGTGTAGGAAATGAACTGGGCATTTTTAGCGTAATGGCCCAACTGGAGAAACCAGAAACATCCGAAGTCATTGCCAAAAAGTCGGGCCTAGTTGAAAGGTAACTTGCAAAGTTGAACCTTATGCTATTGCCAAGTAAAATGATACAAATAAATTCTTAAATTGTCTAGTATTTTGTGCTGTCTTTATTGATTCCGGGAGTGAATTCCAGATTTTAGGCCCTTGAAAACTTAATGATCTGATACTATTATTGGTAGTTCTGGCTTTCAGAATGTCAAGGGTGTTTTTGAGTCGAAGGTTGTGGACCTGTCCTGTTGTTTTGGGTAGAAAATAGTCTTTCATGAAAACAGGATTAAGGTTGTTAAGTGTTTTATAAACTTCCTATGTTTTGCGCAGCTAAAATTACTTGAGAGACTTAAACCCCGTTTACACTGTCCCGGGACAATTTGGTACCGTTTAGCCGTTCCGTTTACACTGTACCAGTACAACCTTAATTTAATAGTAGAACATTGTTTAGAAGAAGCTGTATTTAGTAAACCATGGCTTTTATTTTGCCGCCGAAGTCAACAATCGAAACTTTATTGAGAGCTAAAATGGAGAGGAAGGCCGATAAAAACTTTACTTGGACGAACGACGAGGTGGCTTTAATTTTCAGTGTTATTTCAGACTACAAAGCTGCAAAGTCCAATCAAGGCTTGGACTGGGAAACAATACAAGCCTTTTCTGTGGTCGTCTTTTCTTCAGAATTTCCTTTTCTTCAGAATTTTACAACGTAGTTACGCCACAATCAAAGCCTCGATTACCCGAAACAGCCATACAAAAAACCTCCTTGTGAATCCGTGACAAAATCATCTCGGATAGGTGTTTACACTGGAACCGTAACGGTACAAAATTCGTTCGCTTTCAAAGCAGGGTCAAAACTGTTCCGGATAGCAGAGCAAAATCGTCACGGTTCCACAGTGCTAGTGTAAACGGAAGGGTGAACCGCGACAGTTTTGTCACGGTTCCAAACTTGCACGGGACAGTGTAAACGGGGTCTTAAGGTTAGGCACTTAGTTACATCTCTTCTCTACTAATACGAATATGCTCGCATGCAGATGAGCCCAAATAATGGACCCACAGTCAACCCCATTGACCGCCCTCCCCTGCCCCAAAAGAAGGGCGGTTTTTTTAACCGGAAGGTCTCAAATCGAAGCTAAAAGATTGATCAGCTTCAATTGGGGTAGTACGTTTTTTTGGTGCCTTGGAACGTGACTGGAAAACTTTCTGCTGATTCTTACAGTTTGAAGATTCCCTGGATTTCACAATGGAATAAAGGGTTCGCGATTCCATGAGCCAATCGTGAAACAGATCGAACTCGCGGGACCCGAAAGATTCCTTCTCTCTCTACAAATGTTTTCAAATGCAACGATGACTTTTCAAATGCGTTTCGCTTTCAACAAAGAATCAATTGTCCGATGATCGATTTGGATTTGGATTAATCTCCGTGCACTACTGCCTGGCTCTCCATTTCGAACTCGAAGCGGTCGTGAACAGTCGTATCGTGCTATGGTCGGTCGTGGGTGCTCTTAACCTTAGGTGAGTCTCCCTAGCATTTTATATTAGACCAGGTTAATTTTGAGGTTGGTACAAGGTGAGGTAGACAAATTGAGTTGGTTATTTCCAAGTAGCCTTACATGTGGCGGTTCAGAAAAGTGATGGTGAACGGCGATCTGCCGAGACCTAAAGGGTAAAAACAGGGGTGAAATAGTGAGCACTCAGACTTAATGCCTCTGCGGAGGAGAAAATTGAAATTTCCTTTTGGAAACAACATAAGTTACATTATTTGCTTGATAACAGTAGTTGAGACCATTTTTGAGTACATTCAGTCGATAACGATGCTTTTTCGTAATCAAAAAGGTCATGTAATCACGCTCCACATTTGACTTTATATGGAAAGGTTTCTCGTTGGGGGTAAGAAATATTATTCTGCAACAAAATAGGTCCCTTTGCTACGGAATCAAATATTTTCTAGTGATCGAATTGCTAACTACTTATAAATCGCGTATCTAGTCTTCAATACTACTATCACCGTCACCCTCTTCCTAATCTTCAAACTAACGTAATCATCGACTTGCAACAAAATGTCTTCAATTTCATTTGAAAAGGCCTGCACGAATGTCAACCATGCTTCGTAAGATCACGCAGTTCTAGCAATCTCTCATCAGCCCATTTGCAAATAGCTTTAGAGAGGATTGTGCAGCTTTAGAGAGGATTGATATGGATGCAGCAGTGAAATATCAATGGCTGTTTTTCTCTTCAGATACATGATTTTTAATAGATGCTTCCTCGCCTAATTCACTCTCGTTTGACGACAGCCATACAAAAGACATACTATTCTTCTAGGTCATTGATCGGGTGCGCGTTCTTCCATTTGATGAACCAAGCAAATTGAATGTCTACAAACCTTTCATTCTGTCGTAACAACTTCCCATACAAAACTTTTCCTTTTCAAAAAAAAGACGAAAGATAGTCATTTCCCGTGTATTCATAGAATCCAATCAAGCATCTCTTCGTCTCGGGGGCCATTCCTACAGGCAAAGGTTTATTCCTTTTCTTTGCAGACTTGTGCCGGAGTCGTGATACACCTGCTGCTGCCGTTCTATTGTGCTCCATTTCTTTGATGAAATTGATGAATTCTTCAATCAAATTGATGAGGCGGTGCTTGCTCTCACCACTTTTCAGAAGGTCACTAAAGTTGCGAGGCATTTTGGATTTGCAGACAGTATGACAATTCTCTCAGCACTCCCTTTCTTTGCCTCTCTGCAGACTTGATAGGTTCACTTTGATAGTTGTCTGCGACAATATCTACGCGGTAGAATCCATTTGGAAGCGACTTGATAAACTTCCATGTTAGCTTTTCATATGTGTCCGGTAATGCTGTTAGCGTTCTAATGCTTGCCACAACATCAACGATAAAAGTTGATTTCTCATTTTTGGCAGGAAGAATTTTTCTTCGGTGCATAACAGGTGTCATTTCGGGTCATTTTTCAATTCACCTTGCAGAATTGAAAAGGGTTGCTTGCAGTTTACTTTTGGTAATGCTTTCTTGGGGATCCATCTGGATTGGCCAAGATAAGAGAAACTGAGCAAAGTGGAAACTTGAGTGCTGTCCCAAAGTCTACAAGAAATAGCTAATAAAGTCCCAAGGACATTTCTGTTTGCTCCAATGCTTTTGATTTATTGCTACTTTTGATTGCTGCTTTTTTCCCACTATTTTGGAATAGCTGAAGGATAAGCCTTGAAATTGGAGAATGAAAGTCAATTTCTTTGCTATCTTTTCGAATTTGCGGAAGCTTTCAAAAGCTTCTTCTCCTAGCTTCTTGGCACCAATGATGCTCTTTGCCAATATCGATGAGACTGGAACTCCAGAACTAAGGTTTCATCTTGTCAAGACTCTCATCAAAAGGGTTCAAATACACTTTATGTAAAACCTTTTCTGTTTTCAATATCTGCGAGGAACGTAGTGGCTTGTACATAGTTGATTCACTGGTCAAATCGGCCAACCTTGGCAAACAGTCGGTGCTTTTTGCCTGTTCTGCTCGATTCAATGTCCACTTTAGTATTGCAGACATAGACTGAAAAACGTTTTATGCCACCAGTTGCTTTTGCGTCGCAATTGAGCGTCTGCTCACCCCTCTGATCAATAGCTACGCTTAACGGCACTGTTATAATGTACTTATTTACTGTACTGAAATGCCCCTTATAATAATGGACTAACATACGCCCATGTAACCGTTTACTTAGCTTTGGATTGAATTGAATTATAAGTTAGTTGTTGATGTGTTCTGTTACAGATGAGTCGAAAGTATAAAGAGGTAATCTATTAAAGGCACTTTTTCTTGAGCTGGAACATACATTTCTTTTTTACCAAGAAGAACTTTTAGACCTGGATACAATTGTTTCAGTCTCTCTGAAACGGTAACACAGTAAGAGCCATAGCGAGCATAGTTTGTTTTAACAATTTCGAAGTAAAATGGAAAGAAAAATTTCCAGCAGGCAGTGCGTAGCTCTAAGTTGTTTACTTGAACAGCATGATGGGCAAGCTGCTGAACTTCAAGTAATTCCAAGTAGGAACATAACCAAACTAGATAACATTACAAGAATGACGTTAATTGCATTGACTGCCTTATAATTTGAGAGTAGTTCAACTTTAAATTACCTCTCAGACAGTGCTCCATTACAATGAAATATGCCTAGATAACCTTTTGATAAGCACGATAAGCACAGCAAAACAGCACAAGAAATTCCGTGGATACTCATCGTTATCGACTGAATGTACTCAAAAATGGTCTTAACTACTGTTATCAAGCAAATAATGTAACTTATGTTGTTTCAAAAAGGAAATTTCAATTTTCTCCTCCGCAGAGACGTTTAGTTTGAGTGCCCACTATTTCACCCCCGTTTTTACCCTTTAGGTCCCGGCAGATCGCCGTTCACCATCACTTTTCTGAACTGCCACATGTGTGGGTACTTGGAAAAAACCAACGCAATTTGTCCGCATCCAATCCAAGTGGTATCTACCTCAAAATTAACCTGGTCTATATCCAATGATGATTGATAAAAACTATTCGTCGTCATTTTGCTTGCCTTTTTATCGATCGATTGAAACCCCGTTTCTTATTATTTCGTTTGCAAGCGCTATGTAACTCGTGCTTTTGATGATCTTGCTTTTCGTTTTCGTAGCTACATAGACATGCTGCTGTGCTGCCCATTTTACCGTTTCGCGATTGCTGCTGGTTGTTCCCGTTCTTCTGGCATCAGAATCGATGACATGCAAGCACAAGTAAGTGTTTTCGATATTGCTTATTTCAAATTATTTCGATGAAATTACACGAAAAACCGGCTCTAACAGGAATTCTACTAGACCCCCACCGGGAACGTGTTTCTCTGAAATTTTTTATTTTTGCGTGGTTTTGTGCTAATAGGAAACTGACTTGGCTCTATTGCCATAAAAGTAAGAAGAATTGTGGTAGATTTTGCCTGATGTTGATTCTTGATGCATGAAAATTTGATTTTCATAGGAAAACCTGTTGTAATGCGAATTATGTTATGCCAGCCCCCAACTTTTCATGCCTGGCGAGAATCTTTTGCAGCAACTTTCCCTTACCGCCTTCTTTGTTTTTTTGAAGATGAACGATCGGATTCGCTGACGTCTTGGTACAACAAATAAGTAAGCCTTATTCGTTTAAAATTTCAGTTCTGTCTGCAACTTTCCCACTGTGACGTTGGTGTGAGGGCGCCGGCCTTTAAAAGAGAATTTGCCTGCCCCCTCCCTAAATTAAAATCATTTCTAGCTTTAAGAGCATTTTAAGAATTGTAGGAGTTATTCAAGAAATCATTTCAAATGACTTTTTACTTACTTGGGTGAAATAACAGTAAAAACCGTTTGCTAAAAGGGGTCGCTAGACCCGCCGCGAACGCGTTTCTCTGAATTTTTGACAAAGCATTGTGACTATCGATTTTCTCAAAATATGCTTTGATTAACCATTTAATAACATCTTCATGATTTTTTGTTCTTCATCTAGATCATCTCAAGCAATAATTATGACGCAGACGTGATTCTCGAACCTTCGAAACGAAATTTATTGCATTTATGCTGGTGTGAAATTGAACAATGAAACAAGAAAAAAACTTGACTGTGGAGAAAAGGACTAAAGTTATAGATTAGCTGTTGTCCGTAGATTGTATTTTGTTAATTTGTTGTTGGAAGAAGATTCCTTACTTATGCACGAAACTTTGGCTGTTTTCTGTATTTCAATTTCCTGGGTGCTTTCTTACTGCAGTGTTTGTTTCAAAGGGTAGCTGTGTCGAAGATATGATACGTAGGCCTCGATTGAAAAGAACTCCGTAAAGTTTTTAATTAATTGGAGTTTCAATCGCGAATGGTTAACTTTTTGATGAATTAACTTACTTTTAGGGATTTTTATGTCTAAAAGTTTTCCAGATGATGTCTAAACGAACACCACGGACATAATACGGCTAACAGAAATTTATTAGAAAATTTTATCTTTTGATTCAGAATAAACGGGGGAACTTTGAGGAAGCCCACAATTATGTTTAAACCAGCATCACGAGTCAACGAGGACTGAAGGAAGTTCTATAGTTCACGTTAGATTCATATTAAACATGAGAGTTATAAGGAAGGCCCTAAAAATATTACAACGCGACCCATTAGTCAACGAGGACCAAATCTGTATGGTTAGAAAACTTTAACATTTGAATCTAAATAAATAGAAGAACTCCTGGGAGTAACCTCCTGAAAATGTGTCAAAGAGGTAAACGATTCGGTGGGGGCAAATAGAAATATATTGCTGTGAAGCTTTAAAGAAGAGTTCAGAATAGCTTTTAGATTAGCCCGCAGAATATTGAAATGAGCCCCACGAGTCATCGAGGAATAAATGAAATAATTTGATGGAAAATTTAAGCACTGAAATTAAAATAAACAGGAGACTTAGGAGGTAAACCATTAAAATATTTAAACGTGGACCAAGAATAGACCGGGCCTTGCAAAATGTTTCTAGCAACTTTCAACCTTGCTTCGATCTTACAAACGTAATGTATCAAATTGATATGCACATTTCAATGAACGAAAGACTAGCACTCAACCTTCAATAGAGAAATACAATTAGAATACAGATGGCTATTGGAATACCATTTATGTTTCAGGTACATTCGAGAATTGTTGGCTGTCCTTGTCACTGGGAAGATTATTCACTACTTCAAAGAAGAGAGTACGTATTTTCTCCCCCGCAGCTACATTGCTTACCTCACAACAGGCAAAACAAACATGGCAATGTACTCATCTTTGCTGATGAAATATAGTACTCATTTTGAAGAGTTGCGTTGTTGCTTCAAAAATGGAGGTGGAATTCCATACAGCTCCTACAATGAGTTTCATGCTTGGATGGATGGATTCTCCAGTAAACGACACGAGGCCGATCTTATGGACGTTTTTCTCCCGACCATTGAAGGTATGGCTTCGTTTCTTTTATAAGAGATGTATAATCACTCCAGGGATGTATTCCAAATCTGCACGAATAAGGGTAGAATCTGGTCTTATTTTTTAAATCTTGAGGGATGCAAATAGTGACTTGTTTTCCTGGTAATGTTAGAAAAATTCGCAGAAAAAATGTAATTGCAGTGCCAATGTATATGGGAAGATTTCTGATTTCATTGAAAAGGTTTTTCTTTAGACAAGTAGAATTTGAAGAGGATGTAGTGCTTCAACAGGCCCAATGGGTCCAATTTCCTCACATATACAATGCAATATGTCAAGGGCTCCAGAAAAACAAAAGAGACGAGGATGTGTCCCGAGGTTACCTTTTGCCGACCAACAGTATGTTTATATCAACTGAAATCCATCATTTGTTCAACAGGTCTTAAAGAAAAACTCCAGTCTGGCATCAAAGTTCTCGACGTCGGTTGTGGATCAGGATCACCAGGATTAATAATGGCGGCCGCCTTTCCCAAAAGTGAGTTTCATGGTTTTGACATTTCAGAAGAAGCAATAAAAAAAGCCAAAGAAGAAGCTGAAAGGCGTAGTTTAGCCAACGCCCACTTTGAAGTACAAGATTGTGCCAATCTAGGCTCGGAATACAATGAATATTTTGACTACATCACCGCGTTTGATACGATCCACGACCAAGCCTACCCAGACATGGTTCTTGCCGAAATATTCAAGGTTTTGAAAAGAGGTGGCCTGTTTTCTCTTGTGGATTCAGATGCACATAGCAACCTAGCAGACAATGTTGGTCTGCAATTTTTGCCTTTTAGATATGCGACGAGTCTGTTCCATTGCATGCCAGTCAGTTTGTATTTTGAAGGTGGAAAAGGTCTAGGGACATGCTGGGGCAGGGAAAATGCTTTGGATATGCTTAAAAGTGCTGGATTCATTGGAACAGAAATAGTTGGTAGCAAAAGCTACAACTTTCATATTGTAAGCTCAAAGCAAAGCTTAGGGAAAGACATTTGATTGCATATCTTTGTATTCCTGTACAAGTTGAAAAACAGTATTTGCGTATTATTTTGAGGTCTGGGGCTGATTATTGTTACATAGATATTGACATCCTCTATTTCCATAGACTTATTCTTAATAAAAGAGACATAAATTTGAAAATATTAGTCATTGCTGTTCTTCTAGGATGTTGCGTTCAGAAAGTAGCTCTCCAGATGCTATTTAAGCTGTTTTTAATGTTTTTAAGTTGACAGGTTATATTCATTCTGATAAGGTCCCGTTTGCCGAGGTGAAACATAAGATAGGCTAACTTTTTTGATATCTCATTTTTAACGTAATTATACTGATTCATTACTCGCCATTTCATGTTGTTGCTGCTACTGTGAACTACTTCAAACCCTGTCATGAGATATTTATGTCTGGCCTTCAGAAATTAGCTGAGGTAAAAAGCAAAAGTGGAACATCAGCTTGATACCCCCAAGAAACATTTTGGAGCCATCTAAACTTAGTTGTTACACTCAACAAAGTTATTTTGTAAAATAATTTCAGAAGTAACTGGTAGAAACAAGCTTTGACACAATTCAATTCAGTGTGCAAAACAGCCAAATTTGATTAAAAGACACGAGTATTTGCTTTCAATTTAAGCTAAACTAAGAACCAGTCACAAATTATTTTAGTATCCTAAATTTACTACAACAGCATATCTCTAGGCATAGAATAGCAAAATCTTGAGATTTTCATGGCTCGGCAAATTTTGAAGCATTCTTCTAAAAAGTTGGTTTTCTTGAGCACAAATCTCATATCGGTTAGAATTCCTTTGTCAGAAAAAAAATGATACAAACACTTGGCTTATGGCCTCTTTCCCTTGCAAAATCACATAAAAAAGCTTGTTTGATATAAAACAAATTTGTTATCACGGTTATGCTTGCTCGTTGTGTTTGTTTAGCTGAAGTGTGTACTTTTATCGGAGTGGCCAAAATCAAACAGAATCCTTTTCGTTTTTCACTAAAAACAAAATTTTTTTGTAGCTGGTGTATGACTGGATTTCATGAAATGTCACTTGTTGAGCGGAACGAACATAATTCAAAATTTAATTTGTTTATTACTAATAAAATTTATAGCGTAAAAGCAGTGAAAAAAGCAAATAGAAATTTCAGACGACCAGCGGGCTCACGTGAAATTCGCGGTATAGATTCGGGTGTAACTATGGAATTAAAATATTCATGCATACAGATAACAGATAACAGGAAAAACAGATAACACAAATTAAATGAGGAAGAAAAAGGTTCTAGTTTTGAATTTTATGAAAGGACCCAACCCCCCAAAATTGTGCCACGTGACAAAGTTTCCAACATGGCATCCCGGAGAAGGACTTCTGCTACGGCCAAGAGAGATCAAGAGCGCGTAACAGAGACAATGAACATCGATGTAGGCGCAGAAAGTGGCGCTCCAGCTGCTAAACTAGCCAAGAAAGAAACAAGCAAAATTGGAACGATATTTAATAGCTTAGACTATGGCCCTGCACCAGAGAGTGCAGAAATAGCAAAGAGATGGATAGCCAGTCACAATGGACTATTAGGCCACTTTATTGATGGGAAATGGGTGAAGCCTGAAGGACGCAAAAGATACGATTCGTTCATTCCTGCAACAGGTATACAAAACTATGCATATAACTTAATTTATCTAGGCCTCTTTCTTGTAACAATGATAGTAGGTGCAATCGCTATGTCATGAATTATGAAGCCAACGGCTCACTTTCTGCCTGACTGCATTTCATTCTTTTCAAATAATGAATTCCCGCCAAATTTTAAGAATTGAACTGCACACATCTTCGTAAACACGTTTCTCTTTCAGAACCAAACTGAAAAAAGGTTTGGGCCAGTGCATTTGTACCCAATTTTATCATATTATACTAAGTAACTATACTATTGCTACCGTGGAAACAAGCAATGTCCTCAATCCAGGCTGCAGAACCTGTCAAATTCAACTGGGTAGAATCATCAGACATAAATTCTGGTTTTTTAATAACTTCAAAGTCAATGCAATTTGAAGTCTGCCTGCCAGGGAGGAATCCATGTAATCCTTACACCAGATATTGACTAGTAATCTATGATACTGCGCTGATCATTCTATATCCATATGCTAACACCAAAAAGCTAATATGATGCATAATAAAACTATTAATCATCTTATTTGCCAGCAATAGTTGTTGGTAGGTCATACACTGGCCTAATCACAGGCAGCAAACTCACCCCAAAACGTAATTTAAAAAAAAATAGCACAGAACAGCAGAAACTTGACAAAGTAAAATATTTTGCACCTGACACTCAGACACACTATGCACACTCAGAAATTCACATAAAGGAAGAGGAAATATGGGTGTCTTGCCACTCTGAAAAGTTGTTTTTTAGAAACTTTGGCCCAAAAAAATATATTTTATGGACTACAGTCTTATTCCAATATTGTATTATTTGCAGAACAGCTGGCATTTTAACATCTTTTTTATGTTTCATTCCTTTTTCAATAAACACTTCAGCAAACAACAATGTTTTGACAGAAAATTTGTTCAACTCTACAGGGGTTTTCAGAAACATGGGATTTTTCATCTCATTGCCCAAACCATTACATTCATTTTGTTTATATACCCTGCTGTGAGGTTAGAATTTCATGCGAGCAGTTTTGCATCACAAGAATAATGACCAATTGCAAACCCTTATTTTGATGTTACTTGAATAGTTGTGTATACGCAGCCCTTTTTATGGACACATTACCTTAAATAGTTCTAATGCTGGCTGTTTTGATGACCAGTTTTCATTATTTTCAATGGCTTATTATATATAAGAAAACCTTAACCCTTGATCATACCTTTTAAGGTATAATCCTTAACTAAGATATTGATAACTTTTATCCTTAGTTGCTATGTCTACTGTCTTTAGGCTGAGGTTGAGGGAGGGGACAATATATGGCCTGCTTAGAAGTTTTGTACACATTTGTTTAATCTAAAATAAAAAAGATGTGAAAATCAACTTTTTTTCTAGGTGAAAAGCTTTCCAGCACTATCCAAGGAGAGAAGGAAGATCTTGATCAAGCAGTTGCTGCTGCTAAGAAAGCTTTTAAAGACTGGAGTAATTTGTCACCCCATAAAAGGGCTAGGCATATATACAGTATTGCAAGACATGTGCAAAAACATATACGCTTGATTGCAGTTCTTGAAAGTTTGGACAATGGAAAGTCTATCAGAGAAACACGGGATGCTGATACACAGATTGTTGCAAGACATCTTTATCATCATGCTGGCTGGGCAGAGTTAATGGAAACAGAAATGAAAGGTACGTTAGGAGCTATTTTGTTAGGAGCTATAAAACTTGGAATTCTTGCCTTCTTTCCCAAAATCCATGGTGAAAAGCCAACTTTTTAACCATGATGGGTCATGTCTCAACTCTCAGTCTCAGACTTGAAATCTTGTTATTTGCACAGATGAGTTCAGCTGATCACACACATTTAAAAATTTGTAGTGTTTGTAGTGTGGTCTATTTCCAAAGGGCTAGCATTTTGCCAGCCAATGATTTTTTAATCCTTGTGAGAGATGCAGGATACCAGGCAGAAGGGGGTCCTGGCTGTTGTAATAATTCCCAGGTACTGTTTTATTTATGTTGTGATAAGGTTTTCCAATATTCAAGGCCTATATGACTGTTGTGATCACTTCCTTTTCCCAGCTATTAAACATCTTAGAAGCTGGTCAACATTTTTTATGTTTTTTTAAGATTGAACCTCATTCCCAGATTGAGAGTGACAGTGGGTGCAAGTCATCAGCCAGAAACCCCTGAGAGACATTTCAAGGCTTTAATTTGGTATGGCTGTTTCTCATTGGCCTCCTACGTAATCAGGCCTTGTGTGCAGCAAGAAGGATATGTTTAACAAACTGAGCACCTTCAACTTTCTAGGCACTCGATTGAGCATCACAAATATCATCAATAAAAAAGCCAAATCAATCAAGCTCCTAGAACTTTCTAGGCGCGTGCAGAGGCACTTAATCAAGTTTGAGCGCCTCTTCTTACAAGGCCTGTACATAATCCCTCATCAAGAACCATGGTTGCTTTCAGAAAAAGACATTTATGAAGGATATATTATTTTACATAATTTAGCTATTGACAAAAGGTTGCAGCGTTGTTAAACTGTGCTCAACATCTTGTGCTTCAATTTTTGTTCTAAAACTTTGCAAGACCTTTTCAAACATCATATCAAATTCAAGCCAAAACTATGGAGCATAATTATAACAACAAGTTCATTAATATTGCCTGGAAATTTCCTTGGTTTTAAATTGACCAAAATTTGAGATAAATGTTTTCATACACTAGATCCATTTCCCTGTCATTCCTTGTTGTAATCCTAGATGGCAGTTTGAAACAATTGAGGAGAATTCATATAAATCCAATTCAACTTCATTTAGAAATATTCATGATTCTCAAACTTCCACTCCATTGATCTTTCTCGCTAACACTACTTCTCTGCACTAACTTGACTCTAACTCAAACTTTCTAATTATGCAAGAGCAATAACCGCTAATATAACTACTTCTTAATATTCCTAATAAATCACAGTTTCAAAATTTTTCTTGCCACCAACCAAACCTCTGAGCAAATCTACTTCTTGCAACTTCCAGCCCACTTTCAACTCTCCCCCTCCCAATTGTGACATCCCTTATGATCCTTGTCATGCTGTTAAGATGTAAGTGTTAAGATGTTAAGATTAAAGTATGGCCACCTTTTCACTAAAGTAATCCACATCTTTAACAAAAAATTCCTGTAAATCTCCATTGCTGCATAGTTAATTCTAGGTGCATTATTTCAATTAATGTCTTACTATACTACAGCACTACAATTGTAAATTAAATCAAATGTGTGAAATGCAAACTTTTTGGGCCCCTCAAGGTTGATTTCTGAGTAATGAATATCATTTCAGTCCATCCCTGCATTTTAAATATGGGAATAATTAAAGTTTTGATCTTGCACCCATTGTTTTCAATATTTGCTACTATGGTATTGACTTCATACTTCATTTTCCTTGAATCCCAGTTTTTTGGATTTCTTATGTGTTACCTTTTTTGTTCCATTTCTCAATTTATGTTAAGGATGGAGTCCAATTGGTGTTATTGGTGGTATCGTTCCATGGAATTTTCCCCTAATGCTGTTATGTTGGAAGGTCTGTCCAGCTTTGGCAATGGGCAATACTGTGGTACTGAAGCCAGCGTCATACACTCGCCTCTCTGCCTTGCTTTTTGCAGACATTTGCTCTGAGGCAGGTTTACCACCAGGTGTTTTTAACGTAGTCACTGGACCAGGCTCATTTGGGAGCTTGTTAGCCACCCATCCTGATGTAGACAAAGTTGCATTCACTGGTTCTACAGAGGTAAGAATGTATTTATATGTATATGCAGTGAAAATACCCAGAAATATCCATGTTGTTGGGGATGTTGGGGAATCGCAAAATACCCATTTTGAGAATAACATGAAACCCTTTTGTGAGTTATTTTGACAAGGCCTAATTCAAGCAATTTTTCTTGATATTGTGTTACTATGATTCTATGGCATACTTGTTAGGTAAGGATTTGTGATTGTAAGTCTTTTGAATTCACACAGTGTTGACCTATAACGAAGTATCTATAGCTTTTAAGCCTTAAAATTAAACCATAGTATCCCAAGTAGGGAGGAAGCTGTTCTATATTTTTGGTGATTCCAAAGTCAACGTTATTCCATTCAATTCTCTCCAAACTGATAGTTGCTTTGGTATATTGATAATAACATGTCTTGCTGCTCCTCTAATCCGAGTATTGTAATTAATGCACTTGTCAAGTGATTCGTCAAGGCAATTGAGCTGATAAATATATGTTGTTTTAACCTTCCAGGTTGGCATGATTCTCAGAAAATTAACTGCTGGAAGTGGTAAAAAGCTGTCTCTTGAACTTGGAGGTAAATCTCCAGTGGTAGTTTTTGACTCGGCAGATTTGGACAGTGCTGTTGAAGGCATTGTACAGGCAATTTGGTTCAATCAAGGACAGGTATGTTATATACTCTAAAAGTTTACCTTGAAGTTGACATTGGTTTACATCGAAGAAAGATATCTTACTGTTGGGGACATGACTTCCTCTCTGATGTCAAATCAAGCAATAAATTTGTATATGTCTGGTAAACTGTGAAAAAGCAGGCTGCCTGTTTCTAGTTTTCAGTTACTCTTCAGCCCCATAACCCTTGAAAGTATATTTAAATATATCCACGTTATTTTTGTTTTTCCAAAACCATTGGTTAGCCACCTATATCTGCTCTAAGTATCAAGTGATCTGTTCAATGTCATACCAGAAAAGCTTTCCACACCGTCCCTTTCTTCAGTTCAGTGCTATTAATTGTTTTAGGTCTGTAGTGCTGGTTCAAGATTGCTCGTACAAGAAACAGTAGCCGAGCAGCTCATTGATAAAGTTAAGGAGAGAATGAAGCACCTAAGGCTGGGACATTCCTTGGACAAATGCATCGATATGGGACCAATTGTTGATGAGTCTCAAAGGAAGTCAATTGATGAGTTCGTTCAGCATGCAAAAAGTGAAGGAGCAGAGGTTAGTTTGTATGAAATGTATGTGCCATTGTACGAAAATGCCAAATCGTCATATGAAAATGTTCCCATAATCAACTTTACATTTAAGTAAGTATCCTTCGGTAAGTTTGTGGTTTCGAGAAGTACAACCCCAGCTGCATCTGCACCCAGAGACATTTCTCTAGAAACCTCAGTGCTTAATCATCCTAATAAACACTTGATCGAAAAATGCTCTTCATACCTTTGATTGAAATATGGCTCTTGGTCCATCTGCTGCTATTTGAGAAGCATTTAGCCCGCTTGGGTGTGAATTTCTCTCATTGAAATCCAGTAATTTCTGTTTTTAGTTGATATCAGACGTCCTTCTGGTTGTTTAAAGTAATATTTTTTTTAGGTCTACCAAGCATGTGCCTCTATGCCCAAGACAGGTTGCTTTTATCCACCGACCCTTGTTACAAATGTTTCCACAACATCCAGAATTGTGATGGAAGAGGTAAGACAGTAGAAAGTAACCTTTGGCAAAGACATTGATAAATTATCTTTTGCCAATTCCATTGTCAAATCAATGTTACTCTGTTATTGAAATAATTGTGAAAAATTTTGAAATGTTTGAGCTAGGCAATTTTTTAAGTATTGATGAAAAATGGGAAGTTCCTTACTTGTAACTAACTCTATAAGGGTTTGATATGATCCAGACGTTCTCCGAATGCAAACAAATTATCCTAAGTTCCAACCAACGTTGGTTACGGAGTCAGTGGAAAATAAAATGCAGTCAGTGATACAACGGTTCTGTGAACGCTCTTATGATAGGATTTAAAAATCAGATGTCATATATCTTACGTATTAACAACCTCAGATTTATTTTAGCTTTGGCTCATCTAACCAAAAGGCTAACGATGATGTATTGTGAGTTATGTATCGGTTTCATAAAACCCCAGCTTTCTGTTACCAATTTTTCTCCTAAGTGCATAGAGTAAAGTAAATTTGTTTGTTCATGTAGGTTTTCGGTCCAGTTCTGACAGTAATGACATTTAGGACGGCAAAAGAAGCTATTAGTTTGGCTAACAACACCAGATACGGCCTTGGCGCCAGTGTTTGGAGTGAAAAGATCGGTCTAGCCATGGAAGTTGCTTGTAATATCAAAGCAGGAACCGTATGGATTAATAATCACAACCTATTTGATGCTGCATCGGGCTTTGGTGGCTACAAGGAAAGTGGCTACGGAAGGGACGGTGGAAAAGAGGTCAGTTGCTTTGTTAACATTTGCTCAGCAAAAAGGCTTTTCATCGAAGATGCTTGATCTTTAACGAACTCGCATTCAGTCCAGGGGCATCTGATGAATTTTATATTTTAATGAACAATCAAAATATGATAAAAAATTCAAAACTTGAAGAGACTTCTTATGCTAAAAATTGCGCTTTAAATTTTGCTTATTTTCATATTTGCCATTTATTTTTTCTTTCATTTTCATTTGAGCAACATTGTCAACAAAGACAAAATAATTTTGTAATTTTTACGGTTTTTATTTCTTCTAGATATTAAGTTACTTTTATATTATCATCATAACCATGCTACATTCTAGAGAAACGGAGATATTGAATTTTTGTACACATCCTTTTTAGATTATTTTGTATATGTAAAGATAGTTTTGATTTGACATTGACTTTCCTTAATAGGGGCTTTATGAATATGTAAAGCCAAGTTGGCAAAAAAGGGCAAGACCGAACGTCGAAAGCTACGATATAAAACATTTTGGACCAGCCTCTTCTCCACCTGTCTTGAATGCAAACGAGAGTCTACCAGCCAATGCTAATTCCGTTGATCCAAAGTGAGTATATAACGAATATGTTCCTAGAAAGTGATTTTTATACTACGAATGCGTGGATAAACAGTTTTTAGAAACCTCAGTATCCTATCATATACATTGGCAGATATCTAGATATCCTCTCCTTTTTCTGTGTATTCTTCATGTCTGTGTCTGTGTACATGATTCCAGAATGTTTCCTCAATCTTGGCTCAAAATTTTTGATCCCTGTTCTTGCTACTAAAAATCTTCCTATAT
Source organism: Rhopilema esculentum (assembly GCF_013076305.1). Next base: position 1,319,597 of record NW_027018659.1, read on the forward strand.
GGATCTTTATCTTGGCATTATCTCTGTCTCTATCCTGTTTCCCTAAGTTTTTCTCTAGACATTTTCAAGCATTTCCTCAACTTTGTCCCAATGTGATATTAAACATTGTCCCTGCCCTGATTTCAGGTCTATAACTAGGCTATTGATTCATTCAGGTTTTCGTCTTTCTCATTAACTCTTTTTGTCTGATATCTTGTGTTGTCAGATTTCTCTATGCAATGTAGTTTTAAAATTTTGTGAAGTTTTCCCCCACGTTCATTGCTTGGTAACTGTTTTTTGTTGTATTGATAATGATAATGATGATAAAACTCTTTTAAAGTATCTGCAAGTGATATACTGCAGCGCTGTTCACATTAGCAAACATACCAATTTGACTACAGCCCAGTTCCACCCACGTTAAACCCAGCTTTATTTACACTAAATTTTATTTAAAGAAAAAGTGTAAATACGAATGTGACTCGAACCCAGGCTACTTACTTGTGCACTGACGTTCATGCAAACGAGGAGATATTGCAACATTCTCACTAATTACATTTCCACTATAGTTTAAAAGATTTTACCCGGACTCGAGATGGGTACATCTGAACAAAATTTAGCTATCTTATTCTAAACAGGAGTTAATATTACTTAGTCTGTTCTTATATACTGCCAATATATATATTTTCATTTTGTTTTATATTCAATAGGGTTGATCGCACCCACAAACTTTTTGTCGCTGGGAAGCAAAAGCGTCCGGATGCCAACTATTCTCGGACAATTTTGAACAAGGATGGAAGAATAATTGGCCAGGTTGGTGATGGAAACCGCAAAGACATTCGGGATGCTGTGGAGGCTGCTGCAGGGGCCTTGTCAGGGTTCGTTTCTTGAGGAGATTTCTATCGAGTTGTTTTTTAAATATCTGATGACTTTATTTGCTGCTCATATGCATTTGAAGTCAAAGTCTGTATTAGCTCACTGTGTGCAATTGTGACATTGTATTTGTAAAAAAAGTTTTATTGTGAAAGTATTTCTAAATATCGAAGTTATCAAGAATAAAATGATGATTTATTTGTGATGTGTGTAGTCTTTGATACAATATTTTGAATCATTCATAACCTAGAAACATAACCGAAAGACAGTAGAATCCTCTCAATGGGCATACGATTTCTGCATCTTACATTTAGATCAGTTTTTGTTTTACTTGATTAAGAAGGCTTTATCAATTTTCCCTTTCCAGTTGGAGCAAACGAACAGGACACAACAAAGCTCAGATTATTTATTACGTGGCTGAAAATTTAGAGCTACGGCAAAGTGAAATTGCAAACAGACTGCAAGAAGAAGTTGGTTGTGATTTCGAAGATGCCCAGAAACAAGTCACCGCGTCCATCCAAAGATTATTCCATTGGGCGGCGTACGCTGATAAATATGGCGGAAGTGTACAGGTGCGGTTTTAGAGAAACTTTTTTGATATAACAGAAATCTCAGTTTATAATGGGTCTCTGCCTCTAAGCTGGTTGTAAACGAAGAGAATTTCTATTATGATTATAACAGTCCGATACCCCATATATTTGCGTTCGTGGTAGAAGCCTCTTTACATATGTAGATAGAACGGAATGTATTCAATTAATAGCTTAGGCCATAATGTATGGTAAGTTCATAAGCTATTTTGCAAAGCAGTGAATGCGCTACATTGAATTGTATCCTCGTTGTAAGGGGGCAGAGCCACGAGCGGAAAGAGCCGAGCCTCTTCCACAGCTCTCCTGTTTATGATGCCCTATAACCGCCATTGCTTGCAAGAATGTTGTGCATTTTGCATTTACCAAAATAATGTTGAATTCTTTTACAGGAAACGCAGCAATATGGCACAGTACTTCGCGTTCATGAACCGGTTGGTGTGTTAGCAATCGCCTGTCCAGATGAGTCTCCATTACTCTCGTTCATCTCCTTGCTCGGACCAGCTATCGCACGTGGCAACACTATCGTTATTGTTCCTAGCGAGAAGTATCCGTTGAGCTCAATGGATGTTTGTCAGGTAAATATTATGATCACCTACAGCTCTCTTTCTTTTTGTTTAAAAAACCTGGTCAAGACCTTTCTGTATCTTCCCTAACTTTTGGGCAGTTGAAATTCTTTACTTTTACAATGGTGTAACCAAGGAGAGTGCTGATCCTATCCATGATAACTCAATCAGATAATGTTTTGGTGAGAAAACCTTGGAAGGCGCTATGTTACTCCACCTTTCTCCCGTTCATTCATTTTCCAAACAGTTACGTTCGTCGAAATCAATGATAAGAATTCTCTACTTTACGTCTCCACATCTCTACGTCTTACACAAAATATTTAGTTTTATAAGCCCATAGGCTTGTGTGATCCTGGTTACGTCACTGCTTAACTAAATCTGAATTTTCTTCCTGAAATAGCTGGAACGAGTGTTTTGAATGAAGAGAATAAAGAAGACAATCATTGAAAACTGACTCTTTTCAATGTAGCCTTTTACAAACTACAGCATCATTTACGAGCTTTGTCGATTTTTTTAGAAACGATACTTAAATACGAAGTAATTACTTAGTAACGTTACTTAGAAACGAAATAATAAAATTTTCTAGAGATTTTGAAATCCTTGACTCGTTTTAAAAATGTCTTTTTTCCTAAACAAGGTGTTTGAGACCTCTGACGTTCCTCCCGGTGTTGTGAACGTTGTCACTGGAAGCAGGGACCACTTGACGAAAACTCTTACAGAACATCAAAACGTGAATGCAGTTTGGTACTTTGGTTCTGCTGAGGGTAGCAAGTTTGTCGAGGCGACCTCTGCATTTAACATCAAGAGAACTTGGGTCAACTATGGTGAGTCACGTGATTGGTTTGATCAGCAGCAAGGCGCTGGGGAGGAGTTTTTGATTCGATCTGTAGAATGTAAGAATGTTTGGATTCCTATGGGACATATTTATGCGAACTGAGCTGATTTGATGTAACTTTTTGTAGCGCAAGGGAATTGTTTTTGTTGTTTGAGAATGGGAATGAAATATAGGAATGAAATATTTGGACAGAAGTTTGTGCCCGTCTTTTCAGCCTTCTCTATTTAATCAGAAAGTCTTCGATGTTTCATTGTCATTTACATGTACTTGTAAAATCTGTTCGGATTGATCTTAGCGAGACTGAAAGGACTGGCGAAGTAATGGAAGAATGTGTCTTTTAATAGGCTGGATTCGCAGCACTGCCAAACCTAAATAAGATTGTCTAACTATGCAAACTATGTAATTTGTATACTTGTTGTTGTGGAGACGAAGCAGCGCTTGTTCGAAGGTCTCTCGGCTTTCAAATTGTGCACCATATGCACATCCGCAGTTGAAGCTTCACATGTTTTTGAGCTTAGCGCAATCTTTCTTCGCATGTTAAAAATTCACTCGTCAATCAGCTGCTTGAAAAGTTGTTTTGTGTGCTATCCTTGAAATTGATGAAAAATTGACTGCTTCACAGCATTGCAAATTCAATCAATTTCTGTATCTTAACTTCTAGAAATTAAAAGCCAGATCGCAATTTTAGAAATTTGCCGCAGCTAGCATTCCAAAATGACAAAAACATAGATTCAGGTTGATTAAATGGTCTTGAAATTGGCCCAAGAAACCCCTATCCAGTTTATTTAATACTGATCCTCTTATTTCCTTTCTGTTTTTGTTCCCTAATCGCATTTGTCACTGTCATAGTTATCTATGGATAGGAATATTACGTAAACTGGAAATCAGCAAGTAAAAATCTTTTGATCACAACTGTCACAGGTAAGTTAGTTGTTTGGTAATATACCATTTACGTCGACCATGTCTTCTGTCCAAAGCTTATTTTGTTTTGCTCTGTTTTTGCGATATTTACAATGTTCGATGTCCAGACCTGTGATTCTCCAAGATTGAATTACTCGATCTCAGGTGTTCATTAACTTGTAGGTTTTCCTTATGAAAATAACTAATTTGCTTTGTGATATATGAAGTCACGTTCGATTTAAATCGAGCTATGTTTTACATTTTACCATTTCTCCTCAAGGTCTCTCTCGAGCTTTTCTTACATTAAATATTTTACAGTAGAGCAAGCTGGACTTCGTGAACATACCGTCTGTAAATGCATGTGTACGTTAAGTTGGTGTCTCTAAAACAGGAAGCAAATACCTAAGAGTAGCAAGAATTTTTGCTAGGACGCACAGAAAACAGACAAATACAAAATTTTTCATGGAGATAAGTTACCCTTACTTGTATATATGCTATCATAATTTAGCTGTTTTAAGTGGAAATAGAAATTATAAAAGTCTTGTTGCTCAACATGCTTATATCAAATACTTCGAAAAACGTTTTACCGGTCTCCCTATTTCTAATTGCTTTTTGTTATGACTAGGCCTATTTTTGATTTATCGCTTAGTCAGCAGACTTCAAATATTTGCGACATGGTTAGCCTATACTTCAGCGAATCATTTTCGTAAAGGGAATAAGGGCCTACTTTCTTTGTAATGATAATAGAATAAATAGGAATAAAATAAGAATAACAAATTCTAATGAGCCAAAAGGAAAGAGCCATTTAGGCCGATGTATGCGTAAAAGTGAGTTGTGATATTCTAACTACTCTATAAATTCATTCTTCCTTAGATGCCGATCGTTAAATACGTCCATATAAGTATTATAAGAGCACTTTTTCTTAATAAGTTCTATAAGATAACGATATTGGTAACGGGAACTGTAATCTTTGGTTCAGTGGCTTGCTACATTATAAATGATTTACCTAGATTTTACTACGAACCAGGACTAGCACATGACGGCAAGAAATGAAACGAAATTGTTCCATTGAACATACTAGCTTCTACTTTCCATTTTAAAATGAAAAATAGAACGAAATACCTTGGAGAGCTTTCGAAACCCGTTAGGTTTCCTCTTCTATTGGAGCCTTCCTACCAGCTAACTATCGACAACTAGGTACTATTTCTAAGAGACATATTTGCTTCTAAATTAAAATTGATGCTGATTCCTTTGTATACAAATAAAAATTCAACTAACCAGAAAATAAGTCACAAATTTAAGTACTGGTACATACATATTTTCTAGCTAAAAGAACAAATCTACATAGGTACAAACGGGCAGTATTATTAATGCACCCATCTAACTTTTTCTCCGTACAGCAAGCTTCTACAGACTTCATATGCAGCAAATTGGATTCCTATTGCTGGCGCAACCTGCAAGAGAAGTAGAGGGATATGAGAGGTGGGTTCCGGGGAACTTTGGTATGTTGCTAGTGATATGTTTTATTGAAAGCATATATTTCGTTTCAAGGCTACTTACAGGCAGCTCCTCTGTACAGACCTCCCTAAAGCTTTTTTTGTGCCTGCGAGCACAAACTGTTTTGCAAAAAGTGCCGGCAAGATTCTTCATATGCATTGCGTAGGATATAAAATTGTTTAAAATAAGAGACATAAAGTAAGGTTTAATTACGCAAAGACCGGTAAATGTTCACAGAACTTCTTTGACAGAAAATTACTTTAGAATGACGATGGTTTTATCAACAAAAATAACATAATAGAGTTTAAACAAACTTTAGCTTACAACAAAAAGGGTAAATTTGCAGCGATTGTGTCCTTAATTTTATTCGAACAACGAACGAAATGGCAGTCGGTTTTATTGCTTGATATTGTTTTTATACTATAATTAAGGATACTTTCAACTTTTTTGATATTTGGACTATTAACAGCAATCACAATTTCCATCACTTGCACGCCCCACCCAGATTGGTAGTTGTTCCTGGATATTTTTACATGGAAGCTTTCAATCAATGACCAATTTGACTTAAAGCTTGCTGCAGCAACGCAAACAGAATAAATAACCATATCAAGATTTTTGGACATCTTGTTCTTGCTGTCAGAAAATCTATTATTCTCTTTTTGCTACATAAATCACTTCCACAAAGCGGTATAGCATGGCGAAACTTGTAGCTGAATTGTTTCTCTAAATTCTTAAACAACTGAAAACTTTGAACAAGTCTATCTAAGACCGCCTGCAGAAGTAATTTGACCGGCATGGTTTGCCTGCGAGCGCACTTTAGCGAGGCCTGCTTCTGTTCAGATGAAGACCGCTCAGCTCTAAATCTATAGGCTGAGAAAAGGTAACACTAAAAATGTAACCTGGGGCTCAAAAATTGATCCAAAATAAAACTTTTGTGAAAGGTTTAGGCCCAGTCTGTATCACGTTTGTACTTGAGCATTACACCAATAATTAAAAGGATTCAAACATTGTCCATGCTTGTTCAAAACCCCTTTGTAAAAAATGGCCTAAATCATAGATAATGGTGGCTATATTTTCATACAATGATTGCTTACAAACCTTTACAAGATTCGGTACGTTTCCTTTATACAGTCCGTATATTCCTTCTTTTTGAAATATCATTTTGCATGCATGTAACGTGGAGTTGTACGCGAAGACATTACCATGGGTGCCTTTCATCTGCATTCGACGACGTATGACGTCAATTGGGTATGTTACTGCAAAATGAAAATATATGTATGGTTTGCGGAATAACTGGTGATTTTAGACTTGAGTACTTTTGTAGAAATGACGTTGGGTAGATAGAGTATCTAGAATTCGAGACAACCATTCCCTCGAAGTTATGCATTATCTTGTGTTAATTAATAAGGCTATACCTCTCGTCGATCTTTTGCCTTCATAAGTTAATTTGCAGTTTCTTTACCTTTGAATAGGTAAAACTTTGATTGCTTAAAAGGCCATTGGTATGAAACTTCAAATTCAAACAATTTTCTTAAGTTCCCTAGTTTCAGTCTTTTTTTCTTCAATTTTCTCCAATTTTATTCTCTATGACCCTGCAAAGCCAGTAATTCATGCCTAACAAAACCATTCAAAGAATATACCCACCTAGCCTATTTATCTCGTGTTATTATCCTCTGTAACTTTCTCTGCCCATTTAAAGCCACAATGGTCGTGGTATATTGACAAATGACCCTTATATTTTCAATCGAATCTTTTCCCTAACTACATCTTTGTTTTCAAATCAAAGCTATACTACACCTAGAGACTTTCTCGACCCATAGATTTCTTCTCATGATTGGTATCCTTTCCAAGGCCTAGAAAGATGTCACACCCGCTTTTTACCAAACGGCAAACAGTGCTACACATCCAGTACAACGTATGCATGCTTTAGATGGGGGTATCGTCTCTATTTTTCACAAACACAAATAAGTATATGTAATGGCCTACACGTTTGGGAAACTGCACCGGCTACTGAACCACATAATAATTTCCAGGGAACAGGAAGGTCTTTGCTTGGCGCTTCGTTCTCTTCTAGGTTTTTGTTAATTAACGGCAAACACCATCCTACAGGAAAAAATTAGAGCGAGTGTGCTTTCAAAATGAAAGTGGAAATAGTAAAAACTGTGAAAGGTTCCTCATTTTGTAGCCAGTATGTCAAAAGAAGAGATTGAACAGCTTTGGGCATGATGGAATATTTTGTTCCTTGGCAAATCCCTTTCCCAAAGTACTGGCTCTGACATCACAAATCACAACATGAGTTGTAATTTTAATTGACAAGTCCCCTGTTGTCACAACATCCATTTTTAAATCATCTTCTAGTGGACTTGAATGACTTAAAAGTGCCATTGAAAGTGAATGTTTAAAAACTTTATTTTACCTTTTGTTGTTTCAAACACCAAAAAATTGAGACCAACATATGGTGCCACACCCTAGTAAGAAGAATTAATTGAAAATGGAAAACCGTTTTGAAACAACAATTAATATTGCTACAAATATACAATAATTCTGCAAGTAACCTTTCGAAGAATGAGTTATTCTTAGAGATAAACCTTCTTTGATAAACCCTGCATCTTCTTAATGTTTATCTTTGCATCTCACATAAAAAGATCATTTCTTTGTTGACATTGATAAGGTGGCAACTATTTTATTAGGTGAAATGTTAAAGGCAAGAAAGTCCAAATTTCTTTAAAACAGGATAGATGACATATCCTACCATAGAAATAAGGCAAAATTATGTATCTATGCAAATAAAAGTAACAAGTGTACATACAATTAGGGTTGGGCCAAGACCTCTGAACAAACTTCCAGATAAAAGCCCTCCTTCTTCTTTGAGTATTGTGGAAAAGCAGTGAAATATTCCCCTGTAAGAAAAACACCACAGTTATTGATAAATAAATGCATCTATCTTGGGCTCGAATCCAACTGCCTTTAATGTATTAAAAGAATTATATATTTTCTACCTTTTTACATTACTTTGCTAGTTTTAATGTTTTAATGTTTAATGTTTTTTGTTTGATCAATTTGCATTTTTTGTAAAATATCCTGGCAGGGTTCTATAAACTATTCAAGATAAATACCAAACCCTAGAGGAATCAATATATAAGGATGAAATGGCAATTTCGTTGATCCTGAAATTTGAACACTTAGAATGTAAAGAGAATTATCTAGAATTCAATTTATAAAAAATCAAATTTGTAGTATAGGGCAAAAAAATTGTCAAGGTACTAGTCTAGATTTTTTGATGTATATATTACTAAAACAGCCAATAACCAGAAAATTACGAAAGTTGTGTAGACATGCTGCTGTTAAAATAAAGAGACAGTTTTCTTTCAATACGCACCTGTATTTCTTCTGTGTCCCTTCTCCTTGAGCTGCTAAACGGGTCCTGTAACACAGCAAACATCATTTTTTTTGGTCCAAAATCCAAAAAGGCATTATAAACATTCAGAAGTTGGGATAATACTGAACAATGCCACAACCAAATAATGCTCTTTTCAAAATTGGCAGCTTATGTAGGAACTGTCCTGTTCCACACACACCCCAGGTATTCTGCATTAGATGACTATGATTGACAGATTAAGGCAAATGTCTTTTTCTTGACCAATTCTTTGCATTCTGATTATCCAGGACACAATTTGTTTTCATGGACTAATTTCTGCTTTACTTTTTCAACAACTGATGAGTGACTTTCTGCTTTTTCAACTTACCTTACCAAATCCATAGGATATGTTGTAGCAACAGATACAATACCAGCGATAGCACCTGCAGTTAATTTCTTAAACGGATGCTGTTCTCGAGGATCTTCTGGTATATTCATTAACTAGAAAAAGGAAAATGTTGATTAAATTGAAAGCAAGTAGAGTAGATTCTGGATAGATTCATATCAAACATTGATTGAAAAGCTGTAAATGTAAGCCATACCTGACTGTAAAATTGAAGAATTTTTGGGTTTAAATTTCATGACACTGCAACAGGCATTTGTGACATTATTTATGCAAAGTATTTTTATGTGACATTTTACTGAACCTACATCAGTTCAGACTTGTGCTTTCATCCTTTCTGACAAGATCAGCATGTGACCAATTCCTTAATGAAAATACCAATACCTTTATTCAGTGCAACCAACAATTACAAACGGTAGCCATTGGCAATCTTCACAGTTGCTACCACACAAGAATTATTCCATAACATAACATCATTTTACGAAATTATATTCACACCTTTTTGCATTCTTCATATGTCATAAACTGGACTGCAGTGTATGGAGCAATTCTTGCTACATTGATTCCATTTCCCTGTTACAAATAGAAGCACAATACTATATTATAATAAACTATAGCTATTGCCAAAGTTTATTAACACGTATTTCTGACAAACATATGCCTTTTTGGAAAACAGCAATGTTTCAATTTTTCATTTTTAATTGAATTCAAGGTTTCTGGTAAAACTTTGGCTTTATAAGTCAAGAGTCATAGGTCAAAGGGCATTTTTAAATTTTGACCTTTTAGGGAGCCATGACCAAACATCTGTGTTAAGATATTCACTAGGATTTCTGAAATACAATGTTAACATGGGTTTTAATATATGAATAGGGGTGAATATAAAATATGCAGCAATCACTCTTTTTGCAACTTCTTCGCAAGTTTTGTTTTTCGGATGTAAGGCGTCCATTGAAGCAGCATTTATTGGTAAACTGTATAATATAATTACATTGTATTTACCTTGAAATAGCCAATAATTCCCTCTTCCTTCCAAATTGTTTTTAGCGTTCCAAAAACACCTTTAAATTTAGCATCATGAACTTGAAGCTTCATGGAATTGAAAAATAAAAGTTAAATATGCTTTGTGACAGTTTCTACTCAAAATCTTATCAAATAAAACATTGCCACTACCACAGAATAAGTCTACCTGAATCTATTTCATTGAAAATTCCTGCAGTATTAGATAATCAGTCAAAATGTTTTTCAAAGATTTCAAAAGGTCACAAGGGTTTCAAATGTCATATTTCACAGGCCAAAGTTTAAAAGTTATTTTGCATAAGAATAGGTTGAAATTGTATTAATCATACATAAATGTACTCAAAAAAACAGGGTCAAAGGTTTGATATACCTCCACCAAGAAAGCTGGCATTTTTCCATTGAGGAAAATTTATTTGGGAAAGTTCAAATGAGACCCTGTGTTCTCATAGAATTCATTGAAAATATCTTGAGAGAATGTTGCATTCAGTTAAAGGTGATTATGCCATAAATGTAACACCTGTAGAAGGATCTTGTTTCTCTCTAATGGTGAAACACAAGTTCTAGAAACTGCTCCTGCAATTCCTCCAGCAACAAAATGCTTGAAATGCTTGTCATCCCATATTGCTTTTAGCTTGTCCAATTTTCTCTCTGCAAGAAATAAACAAACTCTGCATATATTTCTTTGGTTAGCAGAAATTGATTTGCAACTTTACAGTACGTAAATTTTCCAAAATGTTGAAATCTACTTAAATCATGATAACTGCACATGTAATTTGTAGCTACCAATTTCCTTAACAAGTTATTATTTGTCGTCAAAATAAAGGCTTGACCATTAAATGGTTTAGAAATTGGATACAAAGAAAAGTAACCATGTTTTCCTGAATTACATTGCAAGGACTACAGAAGCAAGAAGCTTAGGAACTTTGTGCCCAATTCCCCGATTCCTCGAATATGTACTCAAAGTCATTCAATGAATCATCTTTCTTGTGGTTTTTAGCATGTTGAGCCCTCCAAACGTTTTAACCCTTCCCCAATCTGTAATGTGCACTGTATTACCGCACATTAAGATTTTTTTGTAGGTATTTCTTCTGTGTGAGGAATTCCAGAGGAATAAAATTTGAGTTCATAGAAAAAAGAATGTTTGTGAGAAATTGTGTGTGGATTTGATAGCAAAGGTTTTAGATGAGATCTTGAATTATTTGTTTTTACTTGTAATCCAAAGTCAGAAGTTTAAATGGTGGAATCTTTCAGGGTAGCATGGCCAGATAAACAAATATGATTAAGCACCATCTCTACGAAATATTCTTAATAATGTTCAGGCAAACTGAAGGATGAAAATAATTGCCCCAAGAATGCACTCCTCGTGAAGACGAAACTTCACAGTCTAGCACAGTGAGCTGAACTGAATAAAATTCACAAATTCGAATATGCATGAAATAACTGAAAATGCTGCTGTATTATGCAGTCAGTAAGTGTCAAAAATTGGTGGCCAGCAGTTAATATCTGGAAGGTCTATTTTGAATGAAACAGTTGTTTAAGCTACAACCATATCTTATCAAGATTTTCTTACAGCTGCATTTCATTCCTATTTATATTTCTATCTAGAGACACCAGTTGTGGTAATGATGACCTGGACGCTGTTTGTTGGCCTATGACCTGAAATCATAGACTATGACCTGCAGTTTGATTTAACAACCTTAAGGATCAGAGGACAAAATTAAAAGAAAACTGAGTAAATCAAGTTCATAATTCACTGTTTGCTTGGGAATTATAAATTTAAAAAGGAATGTTCTGGGGCAGAGCACCGGCATTATTATTTCCAACCTAGGTAGGCCCAATTCTGCAAGTGGGCGGAAGGTTCACCTTTCGGGTGTCCATAAGACAAAAACAGATAAGCTTATGTGAAACATTGGCGGGTGAAGAAATAAGAATGATACCTTTATGTGGCTCAAGATGTTGGTCCCCATGCGCTGACTCGGATATTTCTAAAACCATGACGAGATCTCAGTAAACCAAAGTGCTCTACGAAGGTCTGTTTGGATGCGGATGTCTGACAGCCTGGGACTACTATCCCACCATGACGTCATAAGCGTCATTGATCTTGGTCAGAAACATTCGTGAGCAGGTACATGTATTTCCTAGATGACGTTCAATCTATATCATGTGATATTTGTGTTACAATTCCGCTTTGTTCAATAATATTTATTTCAGTACATCATTAAACATTTATTCAAATCAAGTTCAGGAAAATTTTTTACAAACTGCAAACCTTGCACTGCAGTCGAAGACTGTTACTTTTCAATGCCATCACAAAGACAAACAAAGAAAATAGAATTTCAGAAGCTATGAGATCTATCTTCTTTAAGGATTGTTCTATTGAGTGAAAACAGAAGAGATTTTATTTTTAATGTGAAATAAACTCGACAGATGCTACAGTTTGTGTAATGTAGGAAAGGATAATTTATGGGTCAAAAGCAATGACGACGCCAGCCATCAAGCCCTGGGGAAGGGGGGGACAAACCAAAAAAGTTTAAGCCACGCCCTTTTAACCACCAGAAAACGCCCTTTTACCAACAAGGAACGCCAATTTTATCCGAAGGGAACGCCTATGGCTAACTTTTGTTTGAAAATTGGCAGTTTGAAAATCATAGGATTACATCACAAAAAGTATGGTGTCAAAATATTACTCCTCCTCCAACATTTTCTCATCAAATTTAGACGAAATACGAAATCGATTCTGCTGAGAACTGGGGGGGGGACGTGTCAGTCCCCCCCGTGGCGCCGCTACTGGTCAAAAGGCAAAAATAAGAAAAGGAGGGATGATGGGTAATGTAAATCCCTGCAAAGAAGAACGTACTGTTTCTAAGTTGCATAGGAAGCGTAGGGTCAAAGGCAAAGCCTACGCCACCGGGGGGCCGAAGGGGCCATGGCGCCCCTACTTTTTTGCGAAGCAAGTAGTTTTAAAGCTGCAGTAAAAGGAGAAAAGCCCAGCATGAACTTCAATTTACTGGTTTTATAAAAAGAGTGTGACACAATAATAAAAGCTGAATATGCCTTACATATACAACGGCATAATATGCGGCCCCAGTTGTGGAACACCAGTGTGCCGGTTCCCTTATAAAAAGCGGAAGGGTGGTTCGAAAATATTGGACTTGCAGTAATTAAACCATAATCAAATGCAGATGGTTTGGGAATCTTGTTTGCTGCTGTAAGGGATTACGAGAGCATTCGTATGGAATTTGAGCAATTGTCCGCCATAAATGTTGGTTTACCAACATCCCCTTGTTGTGATGTGAGATCATATCGTTTTCAAAGCAACGCGGATCAAGTGTTTGGATTCCAATTCTTCCCAATTATATCAGTCGCCTGATATTTTCCGTTTTTGCTCCATCCGCCATAAGTAGATTCAAACATACAAAGGCATGATCTACAAATTAATTTTGCTTTTTCTCATCGCATTTAATCTGATTTGTACTGGCATCTCATACCGTAGACCTGTGTCCACAAGATGAACAAAGATATTTCACCCTCGAAAGAAGCCATGACTTTAGGTTTTAATCAATTCTAAGATCATCAAACAAAATATTCTCATTAAAACCGTAAAAAACAAATAGAATTATTATTTATGTCACTTGTATCAAATTTGTCTGCAGTGCTCATTATTTCTATAATTTTTTTTAATGTTTTACTGTTCTTAAACGGATATTAACACAAGGAAACAATAAAAAACATGACCCGCCTGACTGAGAAAATTAAACTATGGAAAACAGGTGCGATAGAACAGTTGGTACGTGTCAATATTTTTTAGAAAATGTGCTGAGTTTCATCGAGGGGCGATTCACTCTTGCAAATAGCGTACGAGATTTTGCCTAACACAAAAGGATTTCTGGGGATTTTTATAAAAAACAATAGGATTTTCACAAAAGGTGTACGAGATTTTCTTAGAGTGATTTGCCCCTCGAGTTTAATAAGAGTTTATAACCGAGAGTATGTATGTGAGCCTTTTAATTATTTTTCAAACACATATTTAAATTTTTCAAGAGCCCTTTTGATAGAAGCACTAAATTTTTCGTTTTTTATGATGGATTGCGTGATTCAAGTTCTCAAGTTGTGCAAATTGACTGGCTGCATTCTTGAATGGAATAATAGCTTGAAAATCGCAAAGGATGGAGGATGAGATAAAATCGTGTTATAAAGACAGGATATTTTAAACTTTTAATTCTGGCCTCGATTGAAATTAGTTGATCTTGTGCTTTCCAGAAAACGGAAATAAACGATCATAAACGAGTTTGCATAATCGGCTACAAAACAATAGCGAGGACTAATTAAGAAAAATCCCGTTCTTTGAGATGATGCGAAAATTAACCACCGAAAAACGACCGCGAGTATGCAGATCACATTCTTTCGAAAACAACAGACGCATGTTAGATGACTCGAGTGGGGTGTGAGTTATTGTAGCGACTGTAAGTTTCGAAAATGCCGGGGCTGGTAGCTTTTGGCAGAAGATGGATGGCTGCAACGGATGAGCTGGTTATTCCATTCGGAACTGTTGTTGTTTTTCGTTTGGCTTGGTGAGTCTTTTGTTATTCTCAGACTGCTTTTCAATTAGGCCACATAGATCAGGGGTGGTGCATCTTCAGGGTCGGGTGAACCTAAGGGTGTTGACACTCTTCCTTCCACGCATTGCGATTTTGTTAGTTTGACAAGAATTGCATATCTCGAAACAAGTTGATGAACGGGAAACTTCGTCAAGTTGAACTTGCATTGTTTGTTTGCTTGAACTGGTTGTGTTTCGAAAAAAGTGGGTTCTGTTTGTACCACATACCGCATAACTCGAGACCACAGGAACCGTAAAAGTTCATGAACCTTCTGCTACACTAAGTGCATGATCATTTTTTCGGGGATAGTGTTTTAAAAATCTCGTAAAAAGTCAAAGAAATTGTTTTATGTGTATTCAGTGGCCTTGGCCAAGCGAAAAGAAAAAGGGAAAGACAAACGTTTGACTTAAAGTTAGCTTATGCGAGGACTGTTCCAAACTCCTTCCTCACAGTTCTATTAAGAGGAAATGAAGAAAGATCATTTTTATTTTATCCAGGTTTTAAATATTATCAACTTCACAACAAGCTGCTTGCCAATTTTTTTTTGATTGTGCATTTTCCGCAAGTTGCACCACGAATCTTACTGAAATAAACATGAGTTTCTAACAAACTCCAGAATGAATTAATCAAATTTTGGTTGGTTAAGCTTTTTTCTGGGCTTCTCTTCAATATTTACTGAATTATTCATCATGGCATTAGTTCATCGATTGCGTGATGTCATTTAAAAGACCTCTCTAAGTACAAGAACTTCCTTTAACCAAGTTAAGGCTTAGTATGTGATCAATACTTTGAGCAACCATCAGTGATTTCTGAAGCATGACACAAATCAGTAAGCCATTGAAAGCAGAAAAAGATCGGATCGCAGTTTGACCTGTCTTCAAATTAATTATTGAACTATTTTGATTGTGGGTTATGAAATAGTCCAGCAAACACAATTTTTCAACTATGTACACAAAAGCTGATTATATGCCATTGTTTGTGTTTGGTTGGAAACTCCCTTACAATTATTTCATATCTGGGAATTTTGAAATTCCAATGAAAAGTGCAGACGCCATCAAATAATAACATTGGACTTATGATTGTGGATCAGATATCATTTTTGACCCTTTGAAAATATCTGGTCCTTAAGAAAGAGAACAGGATAACCAGAAATATATGGAGGGTCTCAGCAAAGGTCTCAGCAGAGTTTGTTGCTATGACTTGAGAAAATCAAAATTGCTGGTGTATTTTCATTGATTAATTCTCCAATTTATTCTTTAAGGAAATATAAACTCGAAGTAAACATAGTGCATACTGTCTGGGGGTTTGGAGGCTTGTGCTCCCCTTTTGGGATAAGGCTTAGCTATCCTTAGTAAATTTTAGCAAAAAAAATATTTTCTTTACTTTAAAAGCAAAAAATTAAATAAAATCTTTTTATGCATAATATTATTTACGAAAAAGAATTTTTTGGTGTGCTTTCTTGTTGATTGTTGGGATCATTAGAAGTTTGGGAATAAAACTTGGAACTTAGTAGCACTTTGAGAGTAGTTCAGAAAGGGATTATTAATCAAGAATTTGCTCAAGGAGAGTGTTTAGGAGAAGCTGCCCCTCAAAAAAGAGAGATTCCTGCAGTCCTTTCTATTGTATGTGTAGAAGATCCTTCTACAAATAGAGAAGACCTTAACATTTCCATTGAGGAAGGACCTGATTTTTGTGAGAGCTGGGTTCTCCTACACATATTTTTCTTTTGATTGTCCCAAAATTGAGATTTCTTCATTTTTGTACCTGTCATCTGATATTTCCTTACCTTTGCTGTCCTTGTTTCTCTGGCACTGACATATTTTCACTCTAAAGACACAAACTAAAATTTTCTTAAACTTGATCTTCATCTGAATAATGTAAATATATATTGCTGGATGTGGATACTTAAGTGTGAATAAGATCTCAGTCTATATGTATTAGTTTTATTCAAGTGCTGTTATGTACCTGTAGATATCAAGGGGCAGTAGTCCTGCCATGGCTCAGGTTTGATTCTGACAGAGTTCTGACCAATCTATCAGATGTTGTCAACTGCATCATTGAAGATTCTAACCATGTGACACTCTAAAGTAAAAAGCTGGCAAAACATGATATTAAATTGTAGCCGGGTGGTGTTGATAGTTTGATTATGACAAGCTCGATATTGCATGGCTTGGTTTCACTCTAGAGCTCACAGCTACGAAAGAAAACTAAATTATTTCTAAAAGAGTAAATAACCTAATAATTTAGATTTACTAGCAGTTTGAAGGTTAACAAAATTGAGAACTGTGAAACTGGAACTTTGAATTAGTGTTGCAGGCCTGCCATTTGGAGGAGAGCCATAGCTCTTGCTCCCCCCGGGCTCTCCTCAATTGCGGGAGGGGAGCTACAGATTGCACTCCTCAATTGCTCTTTGAAATCTTTGAAATCAATTTTTTTTGTTTATATTCTTATTATCTAGAATTAGCTCACCACACATTCACTTACACTGGTCCAACCTGAGGTGAAACAAGTTTAATTGGGTTTAATTGCAGGGGGCATATGATCTATGTTTTAACTTGGAGGGACAAACTTATTGCAAACAGAATTTAAGTACACTGAAATTAAAAAATGGCTGAAAGGGGACAATTTTGGAGTTCTTTATTGATTTGTGTTGCAGAAAGGAATTTGTGAGTGAGTACCAACTATTGAAGGGGAAGGAATTGTAGAATGATGGAATATGCATAGGTCAGTTGTGTAAGCAGGTAGGATGGTGAAATGCATTATACTTTTTGAAAGAAAATTAGCATATAAGAAACATGACAATTGAGTACTTGCCACCGTGACAAATGTCCTCATACTGGATGGGTAATTCGTATTGAAACAAGATTTCTATTAAAGCAGTACTCTTTTCAGAGACTTTCTGATAAAACGAGATGATTTCTAGCAAAGGTCTACAAATGATTTCCCCTCGCCCAGACTCATTTGGTATTACGGTTGGTCTTTTATAGGTGGAATTAAAAAAGGGCATTTCTACTTTGTTGGCAACATAAATAAGAATTTTTCTAGCTATTGCTGTTATGGGTGATCTTATCACACTGTCTTATGAAGTCCATCCCAAGCTTTGGATAAAACTCTATCTCTAGAAAAACACGAGCATTTGTTCGAAACGTGTGCGGTATTGTTATAACATTTCGTTGAGACAGCGCATGAGAAAGTCAGGTCAATAGCTTTCCCACATGTTTCCGATCTCGAGGTTACATTTGCAGTTGCTATTTCGTGACAGATAATTAACAGCTTAATCCTTTTGCACTTAAATTTTTCATTTTCCCTCACCTGCAAACAAGAAATCTGGATTAGGTTTCTGTCATTTCTTTCCATTTTTTGTGAACTTGGCTTGCAGATATTTAATTCGGGTGCTTAATCTTCAGGGATTTTTCTTATGCCCGCAATATTGGTTTTTTGACATTCGAGAGGATTAAGGCCGTATAACTACAGATGTTGGGGCCACAAACGTTTCAAAGGTATGCAAGATATGGTCGGAAGGATTCCCAAAACTGCAAACAAAAAAATGATTATCCCTCAAAGTTTGAGGAAGAAGATTCTTGGAAATTAAAGTGCTGAAAAATGTCTCGCGTGAAACTTCAGGATTAGCTTGGTTACTAAATAAGGCTACTTGCTGAAAAACATGACATAGAACACTAAATGAGCCATAAGAAGCTCTTCTTTATATTGATTTAGGTCATTAAAACATAAAATTGTTGTGTAAAAGTAGAAAAGAATAATTTTTTTCCATCTTTATAACAAATGAGTGTATTTTGAGCAGTTTCTTTAGTTTTTGGGTGATCAATATTTTTTATTTAAATTATTTGGTCATTCTAGTGCTCAAATAGGGAGTTTGCCAACTTGTTTAGGGACCCACTCCAAATTTTGTTCTGTCAAAAAATCTGAAAAGAAACGACCTTGTTGTCTGGTTTTCCTACAGTATGACCATCAGTATGGTCAGAGGCATTTTGCTGGGACTCTAGTTCTCCAAGACCTTACACCGCAGATTTCTAATGTATTTATGAGAAGAGAGAGACCGATATCTGTTACTTGTGTCCAAGCCTACCTTGTCGAGAACTTTTGGCAGGTGTGGATTCACGAGGCTCTTTATGTGTTTCGTATTTTATCTGATTGAATGATTTGACTAATGATAAGAAATGATTTCCATTATATTTATTTTGTTGCTAATTCGAGGTTTTAACAGTTAAAACCAAAGTCTACTGCCCTTTTCCGTCCATCCCGCTCATTCAGGGAGAGGGTGGTAAGGGGACGAAAAAAGTGTTTGTTACGTACGTGTGCATTTGGATTCCACTCAAAAGACAGATGGCCTAGATACGCAGAATACGAAACCGTACGGTAGGATGAAGTAAAAATTATGATCCTAAACCCTCAAAACCTCAAGATTTTGAGATAATTGGTAATGTGCCTGCAACATTTCGCAGAAATCGCTCCTCATGGAACTTCCTCTGTCAACGTGGATTGCTCATTGGACCAAGGGTAGAAGGCTGTACTTACATTATTGCCCTCTTTAATCTCACTAATGGTAATATGAACATTTAAGCTTTTCCCCAGCCTCGCTTCACCATTTCTCTATTATTTCCGTAATCACACTCAAGTTTAGATGCAGCGGCTTTCTGAACTATATTTGAAGAACAATTTTTCATGCCATATTCGATTTGACTCATCCACAGCAGCGCGCTCTTCTGGCCCTACTCCACTCTTCCCCCTACTTCTCACCCACTCCTCACCCTACTCCTCAACCTACTCAAACTCCACTCTGAACCCTACTACCCACCAAACTCCAAACCGTGTTCTAAACCCCACTCTTAGGCCTGGTTCAAACGTCGCACTTCTCATGTGCCGAACCTAACTCTGTTTGGAGCTACACTTGAGCATGTTTAGCGCGACTCCCGTTTCAAACGTCGAACTTAATTATGTCGCACCAAATGGGTTTAGGATTGTTACATGAAGTATCTTGGTTAAGGCGCACAATCTCAAATATTTGTTTGAAACGCATGCGCCCTCCAAGAAAGAAATGAATTCTGGGAAGGAAAATAAATTAAATATATTTATGCATTGAGTTCGGTACATGAGAAGTTCGACGCTTGAAACCGTGCCGTGCTGGAGCTGTGCAGCTCGGCAAGCTCTGCCGATCCAAACTAGTTTGCCGCTCCTAACTAAATCTGCCGTACCAAATTGATTCAAACGTCGCGCCCCTCATGCACTTAATTCTCGAGTTAGGTTCGGCACAAGAGAAGCGCGACGTTTGAACCAGGCCTTATCTCCAGACCTCACCCCATCAAAGTTTTTTCTTAAAAATGACTTCATTCATCTAATTGCAGTGGCACTCAGCTTCAAAAATGCCCCTACGGTAGTGGGTTGTCTCACAGAATAGAACATAGGCTGTTCTCGTCTCATTTCTGTAGTTATATGCCCTGAGAAGTTTTTTAGCATCCACCCGGATTCAAATATGTGGTATCATTCTAAAGAGATATTGGTAAGCAGATAATCTAAACATGACAATCAATCTGTTGCGTGTAGAGGTGTTCGGGCATCTGAAGACATTCAAACAGGTTGTTAACAGAGCCAGCGGAAAGGCGCACATGTTTGTCCTCAAGCCATTTCATACCTCATCATCACCAACCTCAATTTTTAATTAATGAATTTCATGATTTCGTGCAGAATGTTGCGTGAGAGATGAGCCTCTTTTGACCTTCAACTTCCTGTTATACTTTTTTGACCTTCACCAACAAAAGAGTTGCAAAAGCCTTTGCACTTGCGTATGTACGTATGAGGATGAAAAGGACCTCACTGGAAGGATATCTCAAGGAATTGAATAGGAACGATTTAGATAGGGGAGGACAGATAGAGGTAGGGGAACCACGGTGCAAGGTGTTCTTGTGTCAAGTCAAGGTACCTGACTCTGCTATTTTGCCCAGTTTCTAGCATTTTGTCCCATTTTGCACCCCCCTCCCCCTGTGCTTGGCAGGATTTGTTTTGTACTTCATCTAAATTTGATGAGAAAAATGCGTGAGGAGGGGTGATTTTTCGGCAAAGTATTCTTGGCAATGTGATGTGATTGAATGATTTTGAAACTGCCTCTGCCTACCCAAAAGTACGTCATTGGCGTTTCCTATAGGTAAAATTGGCGTTCCATGATAGTAAAAGGAAGTTTTCTCACAGTTAAAAGAATGTGGCCTAAAATTTTTGTTTTAGCTGCCATCCTCACTGGTGCTTGCCCATCCGAGCAAAAAACTCAGTGTCCGCCACTGGCTAGAATTATGTCAAGATTCGGTTCTCTCGAAATTTTTTGTCACTGATATCATCAACTAATCATTGCTTGCTCTACCTGATCATATGAATTATTTAAGAACAGTTGAGTTAAAGTTGAATGAAAGCCACGAAACAGATAAGAACACGCAAAAGCTGATCACCCATTCATGGAGAAAAATATCTCAGAAATGTGGCCATCTCGGCAGATTAGAAATAAGCTTGGTGACGCTGTTGCCATAATGCCTCGATACCATAACTTCATCTGGTGACAAACGCCTTTGACATTCTGGCCGTGACATTTAATTCATTGACAAATCCTCTGCGCAATTCAGAATCTGAGCTGCATCTGTTCGCTCACCAACCGCATTCACTTAAATGCTTTGTTACGGAGCTTCATGTTAATTTGCTTTATGTTAAGTCAATTTCCTATGATTTCTGAAAATATAATACCTTCCGCATTTTTTATTAAGCTAGATGTCTAGCTCTCGCATAAGATCACCATGTGCCTAAATTGAGTCCGAATCCAATCAAACTTTAATCTCCGGCAGCTAAAAGGCACCTTGTTCAGTTTTCTTGCAAATTAAAGACTTCGTTTCTCTCTACACTTGCTGTTTTAGCTTTTGTTTGGACAGCTCTTTTTGATATCTATGAGCTGTAAAATCTAGAACTTCTTGGGAAAGCAAACGAGTGTAAGTCGTCACTATCCTTGCAATCGAATGGTTCATCTCCTTCTATTTGCCAGTAAGAATGCGCATTGAACACGATCATTACAGCGCATGCTCGTTGAGTATAATAATCAACGGGGTAGTGTCCCCCAGAACCTTGACCTTACCAACAACCAACGACGCAGCGTCCCCTTGTTGTGTTGGCATTATTAGATCTTCATTGCTTCTTCCTATCTTTGCAAATCTTTTTTTCCCCCAGGCAGTGTCGAATCTCTACATAATGCAATGTTACAAGAGCGTCATTTTGAAAGCTGTGAAAGAGCTTAGTAATGACCTAGCTCTTGTGTAGCCCATGGCATTTTTAGGCATATATCGGCTGGCAAAAGATTATGTTGCCTTTTATGTCATAAGTTATGGTACTGGAAATTTTTCTCGGCATACTTTTGGGGGTATCTACGACCATGAAACTTCTCTTGCGTGAAAACTTTGTAGGTGGTGATGACGTCATCAGATACGTTTTGCTGCAATTGAATTCTTGCATCCACATTACGAAGGCTGATATGTATCAAAACAATGAATTAAGAAAAAATATACGTTTCAACTTTCTTTGTTAATTATGATAGGTTTTTCTTGCTTGTGAGATGTCTGAAATGCAGCGAAATGTGTTTTATGTCTAAAATTGAAGATAAATCTTTTCTTAGAAAGGTCTTATATTATGAATATAATTTTATCTTGTAGGCTATTGCTCATCAGTATTATATTTGGAATATATGCGGAAATTCTACAGACTGATCCTAGCAGCACAACACCCGAGATAGTATGCAAGAGCAAAGTGAACATTTATTTGATAGGCTACATTGTATTGCTGATAATAATCGCAATCATGGATGCATTGATTTCATTCTCCAGCAGCCGAGGCACTGTTTTCGAGCTGCACAAGAGAACAGCGGTTGTGCCTTTGCTGTACGTTCGAGCTGGTTTGTTTATCATCGAACTCACATGGCAAATCCTTGGTTTCGTATGGATATTCAGCAGTAGCGTGAGACACAACTGCTACAGCATGCCAACCAAAACACTCGCACAGGGCGTAGTCATATTCAATCTTTTATTCATGGTTGGTTCTTTGGTTCCAATATACTTCTTCTTTGATTCAGCTGGCCATCTTTGGCAGAAGCTCCATTCGGCGAAGGATAAAGGGTCTGCATACGGGGCGATTAACAAGGAGATACGAGATAAGTACGAGAGGAAATGGGAAAAATCATGCAAAGCCTTGTTCTGCTGTTCAAAGGTTGAAAGTTCCCAAGAAAATGTGTTTGGATTCGTATCGAGGTTAGCAAGACAGACAGACATTTTCTATTTAATCACCATTTCGTTAGTCTTATTTAAAATGGCTTTGAAAAAAGCCCACATTTTGACTCATACTAAAGCTTTTAGTCTGACACTCTTAAGAGCATAAACGTCAGAACATAGATTGAAAACTCTAAGCTAGAAATTATATAAACCCAGTTGTGGATCTAAATAGGCCAATCAGAAACGAGAGCACATGACTGTTGAGGTTGCTCAATCGGTACTGCTTGCCTATTGAAAAGACTTTTACCAACAGAGTCTTTAAAGTGAGAAAGAATTCATTCTGGCTACAAAAAAGCTTTTGTATGACTCAAAACCACAAACAGATTGTTATTCTTATTTTCAAATAATCAAACCAGACTGAAATATGAAATAATTAATGTTTTGAAGTTTATCTGAAAAAACCTAATTACACATGAGAAACGTTCTTCTGTATATTTTGTGCAAAAGATATAAGAATGTGCAATTAAAACGTGGAATCTCAATACTTTAACAGCATAAAGTTGCAACTTGATGTGCAAGTTAAAATTTGAAAGCTTGCAGTAATGGAACTTATCATCATTATATCGAATTATTTATAGAACATACTCATTTTTTAGCATATTAACGATTAAATCATTTTGAGCAACGTCTGCAATAAAAAGTGTACCCAGAAGCCTTTTTTGTTATTCCCTTTAGCTTCAGATCCGACGAATTTCCCTGTTTCATATTCAATGCAGTCACAACAAAAAATGTTTTGCTAGTGCCACTGCTCAATATCTGTGGTATCTAAGTTGGATACTTTGTAACGAAAATTAGGCATATCTCAAAACACATTAAACCCACAATTATTAACAATTCAGCTATCATAAAACTTGTCTTGAATGTCTGTAAACATGTTAGGTCCAAGTTACATGTTTATTGCTTATTCCGTAAAACGATACTGTAGTTTTCAATTTTTTACTCACTCGTAGACTGCTGTCTGAGTACTTTCAAGAGTATTTGGATCTGGTTCCTTCCGATTTTGTTGCTGGCCTTATCTTACTAAGAAGGCATCAAAAGTTCCTAGAATCACAGAGAATTGCCACCTTCCTAGACGAGGGATCTGCTTGCAAAGAAGGTTGTAAAGATGTGAGTTTTAAGTTAATCCATATGAAGTCTGTTCTTTCAGAAAAAATCTATTACACTCTTGTTGATGTACAGATTTTCATGTGAAACATGTTTCCATGCTTCTCTAAAGAGTCAAGTAAAATGTTGATCTGTTCTGCGGACGATTTTTCAGGCATCTTATTGCTTTTGTAGTTGTTTGCCATGACTGTTTTCTGTGCTCTGCTTCTCTGGCAGAGTTGTTGTTGAGCTGAGTTGCAGTTGTTTGAATTTATAACTGTTATTTTCATTTTTCTATTGTAAGCAAGAAATATCTGCGGTGATTTTGGTTTTTAACAATTCCCCTAATGATATGATTTCATTTTCCTTTCATTTTAAAAGGTGGCTGAAGTTATAGTAAAAAGGGGTGAAAAATTTGTCCACCGGCACCAAAAGACGAAGAGTGCAAAAGCCTTCAATTATCAGAACTTGGTAAGAAATTTTCCTTTGAAAGTATCATAGGAAAATATGGTGAGAGCTGCTTTTAAACTTGTAAAGGCATACCCAAATTCCTTTTTTACTTCTAGTCTACCAAACTACCTTTTTATCGTCGCTCTCTTTCTCTCGAATCGCAATATTAAGACTAGTTGCGACCTAAAATTGTCTTTTTTTGTAGTATTGCTCGTAGTCATTGAAACCTGCCAAACAGTTTTTTCATTCCAAGATTTAGCTTACATACCTTACAATGTAATTTATGGTCCACAAAGCGCCGAATTACTTTTGATCTCTTAGATGCTTGTTTGCCTTTCAGAGCGAATCAAAGCTTTTCGAGGACATAACACATTATAGTTCCTATGCATTGGCTGTGTATGGCTGGCCGTTCTATCTCTATGATCGCATTCTCTGCGGAGCCTGTACCCTTTGCTGCAAAGTAAGGTATGCCAGTCTGTTGATATTATAATACTATTAGATGGCTTGGTATCAACAGTTTTTAGTAACGGAATGGTCATTTCAGGGACTTAATGGCTAAGTGGCTGTTGTAATGGTTTTCTTTGTGACGGGCTCAAAGCTCGATTCCCTGCTTGTTCGATGAATTTGTTGAAATCCTTCGTCCACCCAGCAGCAATTGGATGCTTTAGGCCAGGAATGTAAATCAGGCGCGAAGAAGATTGCCCCCATCCTTTTTGCCCTGCCGACTCTTGTAAATTACGCTCTCACTTAGCATACAGTTCTACCTTAACTTTGGTTCTAATAATGCCCATTATAAGTTTTATCGTTCGTGACAAAGGGTTTATTCTCTGCAGATGCTGTGCTAGTTGCTGTGGTCCTTCCAAGAAAGAGTTTACACTCGTCGAAGACAACTGCTGCGAATGCAATATTGAAGCTACTAAGCTCTTCCTCAATGAACATGAGCATGAACTCATCTATGTTAGTTACAAGGATGAGGTTTGTGACGTCACTGTTCTTTCGTTATTCGGTATTTAGACTTGAATAGTCGCAGAGTCTGCAGAGCAAAATAACGAACGAGCAGATTTGTGGCAAAACTAGTCATTAGGGAGTCTTTCTGTTGGCGGTAACCGAACATTATTACTCGCTAAGTTTGATGCAGAGAACATGCATCTGCATCTATGGGACAACAGTTACTTTCTATTGTAATGTTGGCACCGTTGTTTGGTGGCAGAGGTTCTTCATCAAGGCTAAAATATTGATCAATTTTTAAGGGATTTTTATTGAAATTTGTTCGTTATTGCTCAAGTATTCGCTGTTTCGTACTCACTGTATTGGCCGAAGTCTTCATCAGTCAGCTCCAAGCGACTCAAACCATTTAAAACTGATCTAATACTTGAAGCAGACTTGTAAGATATATCTTTAAAAATAACAATTTAATATCATGCTTGAATATAATAACGCTTTTTATTTGGATAAAAGTTATTTGGATCTAATTAAAATGCATGTCTTAGGTATACCAACCGCCGTTTTTCGTTGCTGTTGACCACAAGAAGAGATCTGTTGTCATTTCATGCCGTGGAACACTATCATTGAAGGTACATACGTGAAATTGTTTATTTTGTTTATTGACCTTTATTAAAAAATACAGAAGGCAAAGAAACGAGACGGAAACTCATGAAAAAAGTGATACAGCTTAATCATTAATACTTGAGAGTGTGATTTTCAAAATATCATGAAAAAGTAGAATCATAACACGTGTAACTATGATTAGGCCATTTTGAGCGAATACGAATTCAATTCTACCACCTTTTGTAACAGGATGTTCTCACCGATGTGATGGTTGAAGAAGCAAGAATTCCAGTCGAAAACGCAGAGCCAAATATGATGGGACACAAGGTAGGGCTTCACCCGTTGATAACACCTTTTTCTCATCTTTTTGCCAAGTTAAGCTCTATTAGTTTTTAAAACATTTTTATTTATACCAAAGGGAATGATTGAGTCAGCACAATTCGTTCTGGATATCATCAAAAAGGAAGAACTTCTGGAAAGAGCTTTCAACAGTGATTCAGTAAGATTTCTCTATTTTCTTTATTGCTTTCACTGCATCTTTATCGAGGGGATCACGTTAAAGGTTAAGCTGAGTACGGTAGTGTAATTCCTTTTTTTAAATGACAGCTGTCCTTGGTCATAATCAGTATTAGAATGGGTGGTAAAATTCTTTACTTTCTGCCCTACACCTCTCTAGCGTCGGTAGTCTTCACCCACTGGATTATTACATATTACAAATATTTGATTTGAATTTTATATTCAGAAATTCTATATCAACTCAAAGAGATGTAGGAGAGCTTCTTTGCTGTATGTTATTCCATGTTGAGACCGATAAATACTCTACCTGCACAACCTATAAGACCATTTTGTATTTGATCAAAACTTTATTTAGTTTATTCTTACTGTCAGAGTAAAAATTTTTTGTCACTATTGGCATTGAAGAGCTTTACGCCTTGTATTAGGAAGTGTTTCTCACCCCTCGTTATAAGTCGTCGTATTTACCCAACTCTGGTTCACTGAAAGACTTCTTTGTTCTTTCTATCATACAGTAATCCAATGATTTCAATTAGAAGCTCCATTCGTAGGAATGATTGTTATTCATAACCCAAATTCATCAGATATCTAGCAAGTTTATGCGATAATCCCCTTTTATTAGTCTTTTATACTCATTTTTGTAATAATGACTTCTTCATTGCTACATATGTGATATTTCCCTCATCAATCGCATATTTTGCTAATCAGCGACAAAAAGGTCTTTTAATGAATAATGGAAATTAGGAATAAATACGAAATCAATGTTATGCTCATAATCTCAATAACCATTTTGATATCGATATCGCTTAAATCTTTTTGATATGCAAAGCTTCTTGATTAACAAAGCATCCCAAATAATAACGTTTGAAATAGTGATGGCTCATGAGTATGTCATTGCCAGGTTTGTTTTGTGACTTTCCTTTTGACTGAACTGAATCCCGTCTATCGGATTAGACCCTTCACTTAGAAAGGTTTCTTTGATATTCTAAAAACATTGTCAGATCATCATCAAGTTAATCGCTTTATCACTTAATCGCTTACAAATTACAGCAATCATGCTGATTTCCAAATGTTTTTTGACTGCAAATCTTTCGAAAATATTTCGTATTTTTGATTTTTATCAAATCTTAAAACATATGTCAAGCTTTTTGTATCTTATTCCTTCGTGAGGCAACCGAACTCTTTTTTTAATCATGAGGCAACCGAACTCTTTTTCTAATCATGAGGCAACCGAACTCAAATTTTGTGTTGCAGAACTAGGCATATGGGCCTACAGTGTTTAACTTATAAATAATGTTTATACTTTATTATTGATATATTGAGTTTATTTACGTGTTGATAGTAAAGAGTCTTTTGATAGTAAAGTAAAGGGTCT
The DNA here is from genome assembly GCF_013076305.1 of Rhopilema esculentum. The sequence continues at coordinate 1,347,482 of NW_027018659.1, forward strand.
TGGTAGATGACGTCAATTGTCCACATTTCTTTTCAGAGCCGTGGCAGTCAGTCGTATGACCTGACAATAGTTGGCCATTCGCTTGGAGCCGGAGTAGCCTCCATTTTAGCTTTCCTTTTGAGGCCAAAGTATCCAAAACTCACATGTTTTGCCTACTCAGCTGTTGGAGCAACTTTCAAGTATGTGTCTGTCTGTTGACTGTGTTTTATTTTCAACCACATCTTTGTTCGACTTTACAATTAAAGAAACCCCATTTAATGTATTTCCAAACGCGATAAATTAGAAATTATTAATTGACGCGTCAGTTTACCAAAGTATTTACAGTTTAGAGGATCAAAACAAGTTCAATTCTGATCTAGTCAAGTACTAACCTGTATCTCTGCTTTTTGAAAAACATGAAACTTATTTGTAAAAGTTTTTTTAAAAAAATTACTCTGTGGTATGTAGACCAGGAAACATCAAAGTCCCGACTTCGAGTTTCACGCTCAATGCGGTCATCAGGCAAAAATGAGTTATGCAGCCCAAAACATTTTTTGTGAAATGTTTAGTTGTGTCGTATCTACCTTAAAAAGAAATTATAGCAACACTTGACAGAACAACAGACCTTTCCAAATGGCCATAACGGTAAAAAAATTGAATGATAGGTATCGCTTCCAACTCTTAGAACATGGTTTGATAATTTATTGCTAAATTCCTTTCCCTGTATCTTTTTTTTCATTAAATTCATATTATCCATCTATCGTTTATTTTGCGGTACAGAACTTGATAATTCTCAGAGCATCAAATTTATTCTGACGTTTTATGCTCTGAGGAGTATCAGACGAAAAAGCTTTTAGCCAATATGATATAAATTGTTTGCTTTTTCAAAGCCATTTCTTCCATCTATTATTGTTGGTTTTTTAAAGAATGGTTTTCAAGCTGTTTTTTGTTTATGCCAACATATTGTCCATTTTACGTTTAACTTCGATCAGGCTGTAAATCTTGAGTTTCACATCCTGTAATTTTTATTTAAGCCAGTGTTGCAGATGTCTTGTACTTGTTATAGATTGAAATTTATAAGTATAGAAAATCCCATTTCTGATTTATAGAACCTTTCATAATTTATTTTGTGCTTAGCCGAGTTTGATTGTTTCATTTTTGGTTTATTTACAATTTTCCTGCAGCTACGCGGCTTCAAAGCATGCGCAAGACTTCATATACTCGATTGTGGTTGGAAAGGATGTTATATCAAGGTGAGCGAGAAGTTGAATTGAATAGTAACCTGTAATTAGATATATTAGAAGCTTGTATACCTGATAATCCTTTTTCAGCTGTTACAGATAAAGCCCATGTAAAAATTGTCGTTGGAAGACTGTCGTTGCATGTTTTTATTAATGGTTTTTGTTATTGTCTTCTTGTGGTTTTGATATCGTCCTTTTTAAATCACTCTGTCGATTAACTACCTCATATCTTAAAAAGCGCAAAATTACCCAAAATCGCGAAATATCGGAAGCTTTGAAAATTATGTTCAACAACGGTGTTTTAAAGCGAAACTTTAAAAAATGTTGAAAATTTAGTTTTTAATTCGTCCCTTTGCTACAGATTAAATCTGCACACATTGGACGAGCTGAGATACATGATAATCGAATTGCTGCAAAGAACCAACTTGCCAAAGGTTCGTTTATTTTAAGATTCGAGAACCCTATTTTTCAAATACTGCTTGATGAAGCTTCAGTTCTCATTCTTTGCCTGTTTATATTTCTCTTACGTAGGCTTCGCTTGAAGCTCTTTTTCACCCATGCCATTACGGATTAAGCATTTTATGGAACATCTGTATATAGTAAAACTTAACTACTCATCATTGAAAAGTCTTTTGAAAGACCTGTTTAAAGCACAGTCTTTTATCAGCAATGCCTGGCACCAGTTTTAGTTCATGGTAAATTTCGGCGAAAGTAAGAATCCCCTTGCAATCTGCTTCTTATCGTTCAAACCCTTCTCTTCCTCTCATATGTTCCAGCTTCTTCCCGAAATCTTCGTATCAGTTCTTTTCTTTTTCACTTTCGTCTTGGGAGAATCGAGTATTCAAGAAAGCTGTTTAATGCTTTTCAACCCTATCTTGAGTTTTGGAGCCATAATATCCGGAATTGACATCTCGAAGCCATACCATTTGTGATGGTGTAATTAGAGTTAAACTTAGCTTTACAAATAGATCACGACCATTTAACTGTCTGTTACCAAGTTAAGTTTTTTTAACAAAAACACTTACTTCTAGTGGAAAATCCTCCGTGGATGCATGTGCCAGTGTATGCTGTGTTGCCAGGCAACATCAAAGAATTCTCACGAAGATTACCTTGACCACGAATTCCATGATATCCCGCCTTATGAACCAGAATCATCAAAAAGATATTACATGGGTGGCAAAGTTGTTCACATAGTCAAGACGCATTCAATATATCCCAAGTAAGTATTTTTGTTGTTATTTCGCACGCCTGGCATAAGTTTATGCAAACTTGCTGGAAATTGATTTTTTAGATCAGCACCTATACCTACTTTGTACAAAAATTTAGTTTTCTCTGTTCGTTGAGGATGTTCTTATCAAAATGATGGAATATCTTGTTCAATATCAGGGAAATCCCATTTAGTGTAGATCAGTGGGACTTGGGCTACTAGCTATTGTAAGAGGGTGTCCTCTCGCAGTTGGTCAGTATTATCGTCTGACTCTAGAAAAGCCGTTACCTCTCAACCGTCCAAGGCTGCCCGTTATTTAAAGGCATCGGTTATTGAAAGGTGTCGCTTCTTGGAAAACTTGGTTTGTTATAGGGAATTGTCTAATATTAGAAAGTGCTGTCATTTGGAGGTGGCCGTTTACGGAAGGGTTCGTTATTTAGAGGTGTCCATTATTGGAATGTGTCTGTTACTTGGAATTGTCCGTTACTAGGAGTTGTTCAATATTGGTAGATGCCTGTTATTGGGAATTGTCCGTTACTAGGAGTTGTTCAATATTGGTAGATGTCTGTTATTGGGAATTGTCCGTTACTAGGAATCGTTCGATATTGGTAGATGTCTGTTATTGGGAATTGTCCGTTACTAGGAGTTGTTCAATATTGGTAGATGTCTGTTATTGGGAATTGTCCGTTACTAGGAATCATTCGATATTGGTAGATGTCTGTTATTGGGAATTGTCCGTTACTAGGAGTCGTTCGATATCGGTAGATGCCTGTTATTGGGAATTGTCCGTTACTAGGAGTTGCTCAATATTGGTAGATGTCTGTTACTGGTATGTTTCCGATATTGGGAGTTGTCTGTTATTTGGAGTAGCTTTCGTTATTGGTCAGTATCCGTTATTGGTAGGTATGCGTCATTGGAAGGTACTCGTTAATGGAAGGTTTGAGTTGGATAGTATTTCTATGCACTGGTCAAAGAAGCTGCTAACCTTCTTAGTGAAAACAGCCAGAACAAAGAACTCTGTCCCGTAGAACGCAAAATTACGTAGTCCGTTTCATAACCGCTCACATCTGACGACATGCGTCTTTTGAATCTAACTGTTGATGAATTTTGAACCTGCAGAAGCTTGGCTTCGATCATTTAAAGCTAGCAAAGTGCTCTTTCATAATGACGTTGATTCACATTTTAAACCGCAGTTTGGCTCATTTTTTGTATCTGTCTATTTCTTTCAAATAGATCTATTGGCAAACAGGGCTGTTAATCTACAATATCAAATCAAGAAAATACGATTACAATGAGCATGGATGATCAAATTGTGGAATTTTAATTAAAGTTTTTCATATTTCCGGAATGCAAGATAAATCATTTAAGCAACAAGTCCCTGGCTTTCCAGGTTTTGTTCTTTTTCATGGCACAAAATTGTTTGATTTCATGAATTGTTTAAAGAACAAACTGATGTTTATTTTTAAGGTGGCTCGGGAAGAAGAAGGCCCTGTACGAGGCTGTGTGGGCTGACGTGGAGGATTTCCAGTCCATATTGATTTCAAACCTGATGTGGAAAGATCATATTCCTGACACTGTGAAAGGAGCACTGTCGAGTTGTTTGGGACATGTTGAAGTGCCTCGTAAGAATGGATCTGCGAAGGAATGTGACAAATCTAAAGGTATGGATGGGTTTCGAAATTTCTTTATACCGGTTTTGTGTTATTTATTGTTTGCAATCTGGCATTCATCTCTTTGAAAGTGCTTATATTTTGATTCAAAATGCCACAATGCCTTGCATATTTCAAGAAGTGGTAAGTTCGATAGTTGCCTTATAGTCGCATCAAGAGTGAACCGTGGAGTTGCAACTTAGAACCGTCCAGTTCTAAACACCAAATAGCGTGTACAGCTCTTCCCATACGATATCGAGTACTTCATGACAGACAGTTGGAACAGTACTTTTTATTCTTTATTTATCTTTATATGTTTCAAATGTGATTTCGATAAACGATTGTCATGTTTAAATTTTGATAGGAAATTCAAATGGTGTCTCTAAAGACTCAAAGTCAGATGAAGAAGAACATCTTCTTGGCGAGAATCTGGAAGAAACATCCGCTAAGGATGACGGTGAAGTGAAGATCGATATTGTGGACACAACAACGATAACATTAACTGCAGAAGATGGAAAGCAACAGAGCGAAGAGGTAAGATCGGCTGAAAAAAAAGTGAAAAATGAAGAGGTTGATTCATGTGAAATTTTGATAAATTTAAATGAAGAAGATGCGAAGCATGCTGAAGAAGAACAGCAGTGTAGCGAGGAAAAGGACAAAGTAGAAGAAGATGCAAAACCAGTTGAATATGTGATCAAGACGGCTGGATCAACAGAGATTGTAGACGTGATAGTTGAAGAAACTAAAGTAACCAAAAGTTCTGAGGTGCTTATTGAAGTTCGGGAAGAAACTGTGGAAGAAATTGGAAAACCAAGTACGCCTGTTACCTCAATAGGAGATGGTATTAATGCAGGTGGATCTATGGAGTTTGTTGAAATTGTATTTGAGAAAGAAAGCGATTGTGAAGAGCAGCAGAAGTTGGAAGGAGATTCAAAAGAAAATGAAGATGCTGAAAGAGAAGAAGCAGATGGGAAGCAAAAAGAATCTTGTAATGCAGTTGATCAACATGAAGAGTCAAAATCTGATAAAGAAGAAGGACTGAGTAAATCTGAGTCAATGGGATTTGTAGAAATTGTGCTAGTCCACAATGAAAGCAGCAAAGAAACGGCGGATGAACTTCCAGCTGCGAAGCTGAGTGACAATGAAAAGCAAAAAGATGCTGAAATAAAAGAGAGCGTTGCAAGTATTGAAGTGGCGAGCACTGTTTCTGAAACACAAACAAAGGATGCCAATGATTTGCCAGTAGTCCACAAACACGCAGAGATAGTTGAACAGATACAAGTTGCAGCAAGTTCATTAGAGGAAAGTTTACCAACAGAGATGCCAGCAGCAAATGTGGAAGAAAGCACAGCCACAGTGGTAGATGTGACTATGACAGTTACTAGGGAAGAAGTAGTGGAAGAGACTCCATTGTCCGACGCTGTGTCTGTAGAAGAGAAAAATGCTTGCAAAGAACACAACCACGAGGCACTAGCACAAGAGATTACTGGTGTACCTGAGTCATCAAACCAGGTACCAGCAGATGAGCTGAATGAAATTAATGCCTCTGTAGATTTGTGTGTATCATCGTCTGTAGAGTTAAAGGTATCTGAAGAGGCACCACTGACAATTCAGACAACAACAACAGAGGCGATGCCATCTGATGACTCTTCTCTTGTATCATGCGAGATATCTGCTGCAGAGCAAAACATATCAACAGAGATTGTAATACCTGAAGAAAATGAACCATCTGGCGATTTTTTTGTAGTACCAGATGAAACAAAAATTTCAGAACCATCATCTTCAGAAGAAATTGCAGCACAGGAGAATTTCGAACCAGAGATTTTGGGAGAAACAATAGAGCTAAAATCGTCACAAATAGCTGTGCAAATAGATGAGGCAAATTCGTCAGATATTGTTACGAGCCATAGTGAACCACCAGTGCCAGTGGAACAACTGCCTGAAGTGGAGGTATTACTAGAGGATGCAAAACCACCTGTCGAAGCTTCTGCTGTTTCTACTGAGCCAGCGACCGACTTATTGGTGGAAGTGACTCCGCCATCAGTACAAATAAAGCCATCCTTTGAGGTAGTGGTTGATTCGAATGAATCATCAGCCCAAGAGACTAATATTTTGGAAGAAGGTCAATCGCCAGATGCGATAATACCATCTGACAATCTCAAGGCAAGTGAAGAAACTCCATCATTAGAGAACAGCAAAATTGTCGTTGATGCTACTGCTGTCTCAAGTGAGTCAGAATTATCACTGGAGGTTCAGTCATCAAGTGAGACAAAATCATCGGATGATTGCTCCGTTGTTGTAACACAGTCATTAATCCCTGAGCAAAACTTGCCAGAAGAGGTTCCCCCTCAAGAGGAGATAAAGCAAAGTGATGATGTTCCTGCCCACTCAAGTGAACCATCCAGTAGTGCACTTCCCAACTCAACTTTCCCATCTTCATCAGAGGAAAAATTATCTGATGAGTCTCCTTCATCCGACGGAATAGAGTTACCTGACTCAGGAAAGCATGCTGCCCAAGAGCCAAAAGTATCAGATGAAGTTTTACTTCCTGAGGAAACGCAGCCATTAGTTGATGTGCACAGCAAGCCATGTCCAGAAGAAGAATCATCAAATAAAGCAGCTCCATCAGAGGAACAACCGGCTGCTGACATTTGTAAGGAATCGTTGTCTATTAGTGAAGACGCTACTAATGAAGCTAATCTGGATGTAGATGTTGTTAAAGGTGATTCAGCAGATCTCAATGAATGCGAGGACACTGTTACAGACGACACCGTAAATGGAGCTGCTGATGAAAGTGATTTTGTCATTGTGGAGGAGGTGATAGTGCAGACAGGGAACTCGGAAGTCCATGACGCAAGCCAAAATGTTGCAGTTACTATTACCACGGTAACTGAAGAAGTCGTCATTGAAACTGAGTAGGTCGTTGGCTATTTAGGTGAAGATGGACTTGTTGTTAGTATCGGAACAACAGCATGCGTCAGCACATTTTGTTAAGCAGACCTCGATTCAAAATGGAAAGTGGTAAAAGGAGGCCATGCCATGTCGAATGTATAGAGTATTAAGATGTGGTATGTGCGAAAAGAACGTTTTGCAGGTTTTATCGAAATCGTCGTTTTGGCGCCGCAAAAATGCCAAAGAGAGCAATATGTATTTTTATGAACCCTGTATTTGTAATCTGGATGATTATTAAGTGAAATTATATTGAAATGGTATTTCATATTGAGGTAATATTGTTGTATAAATATTTGGGAAAGAATTGGCTAGACTTTGTTAACGATACTTGCAGTCTAATTTTACCAACTTATATCGAGTCTGGCAAGATATTATGATATAGTGTAGAACTGTCTAAAATTTCCATAGATTCACTAAAACGTTAAAAGCAACAAAACCATTTATCCTTTGCATGTTAAAAAGGGAGTGGCGAAAAACTCCCAACCCTCTCCTCGAAAAATATAGTTGTTTACTGCAAGGCTAATACCGGCTCGTTCAGGCAGTTGCTGAGTCTCGTTGATAGTCTTTGTAATCTTGATAGTGGCCTTTGAAGTATATCTACTAGATGTTTATAGAGCTTTAGTTTATAGTGAAGCTGTACTCCCGACTCGTTATTTATCAAAGTGTATTTTTATAAGCATTTTAATGTTAGCTGCAGACTGGCAACAGAACTTAAATTGCACCTGTTTTCCTTGCATGGAGTCTTCGAAAAAGTCTAGATTTGGCTCAGTTATCATATTTTGTATGGTAAAACTTGAGACGCTTCACTTAGTAACATGTCATGTTACGTCATTAGCAAAATGTCGGGCCCAGTCTTCTTTTTAACCTGCTTTTTAGAGAACAGTGAAGAATTCAGCAGTTTCTGTAAAGTTGTGTATTTTCAGATTTCTTGTATTTTATATTGTAGATTTATATTCACAGTTTCTATGTTGCCAATATTCATGTTCAGTTATTCAAAATAAGTCCGCATAGCGTATTCAATTGAATTTTTATCAAATATTTAATCGTTGTTTAAAACTTTTTATATTGTACTGTAATGTTGCTCCATGTAAATGTTACTGTAATATTGTCCCACGTTGACATTTCTCGAATTTTTCTTCGTGCCAGGGTGCTGTTGCATTTCACCTGCCAATATCCTGCCAGTACGACTATGATGGGACAGGATGTAGTTTGGAAATGTTTTCAGATATACAAGCAGCTAAATTTTTTAACAAAAATTTGGTTACATAATGAAAAGAGAATAAATTTGTTTCAATTTATTGTAACATTTTCCAAGTTGCGATGACAGCATAGGATTTTCCCCCACTCTACCCCGTGGGCATTGTGCCCCTGCGAAAAATGGAATATTTTCTCTTTTAAAACGTCATTTTTGCATTCAGTCGAACTACCTAACTAAATCCAGTTTTACTAATTCCACATAAAACCTAGCAAATTTGAACCTTCTTCGCTGTTTTTGAATGCCAAAGCTGGCAACGAAATCGGATTTGTGTTTTGAATAATACAAAAGTTGCAAAAAGTATCTTTTGGTTATCAGATTTACAGCACAACTCTGGCAATCCTTTTTGAAGAGAAGGCCAAATGCATATTAAGGACTCCATTGTTCACGTCTGTCCCTTTTCGTTTAGATTCAGTTAATTTTGCATTATCAATGAAAAAGCCACAACGAAAGCGGAAAGATAATGAACTATGTAAAAAATTTAAATTTCCTTTTTGGTTACTCCCTCTCATTTCCTTCGTCAAGTTTTAAACAATGTTCGTGGTTAAGTTCAAAAACTCAATGCAATGGTTATCTCAGTTCTAGAATGATTTTCCAGATCAAAGTTGTCTAAATCCGCATTTCAAAAAACAGGTCCCAACTCCCAGTTCTCCTTCAGGACCCACTGTAACAATATTCTCTTGCCAATTATGTCAGTTTAGTTATCAACAGATATCCCCTTTTTTATGGAACGCCTTGTTTGAGAAGTGAACTGGAATAAAATTAAGAACTCATATTACTTTATCTGCGATGTACAAACATAAAAATTTTTGTTCTCTATCGAGGGAATTTCCACGTCGAATGCGAAACTGAAACACTCCGTGCAAACGAGGTTTTCCGTGAGTAACTCGTGAAGGGATCAGATTCAAAATGGTGGCCCCTAAAGATGGTAAGGGTTCCTTAAACCATGGCATCGGACTGTCTCTTGTGGCAACAGCATTCGCACATCCTCTTGCTTATGTAAAAGTGCTTGTTCAGGTATGTTCTAACATTGCGTTGGACTTATTTGACCAAATTTAGTTTGAGCTATGATTGATAAAATTACATGCGAAGCTTATTCACGAGAAAGCTACATTACTGATCTTGTCCAAAGCCTGGAGCTTTCATATGATAAAAGTCCTCTGTCATAAGATTTCTGTTTGCAACGTTTGGCCATTGTTCAGTGGCTTGAAAGAAAGCTTGCTTTGCAATTCCCGCCCCGCTCCTCTTTTTGCTTGTTTGCAATAGTGATAGGTTCTTTCGATAAATCCGTCAATAAATAAAGCAGACCAGACAGATACCTAAGAGAGTGGCTGCTAGAAACAGAAAGCGGATTTATTTACTAGGCCAAATTAGCATATCTATTTACCTTTATACAGTTTTAGAATATTTGCAGCTAAATCCTGACTGGCAATTTCATTTTCTGGTAGAACATCCCTCCAGACAAGTTATTTACATGACAAGATAGCACTTAAGTTTTCTCCAAGAATTCTTGCTGTACCAAAGAAGATTCTACAATTTTGTTCAAGCCTACATTTATCATCTTCAATGCATCTATTATGTTTGAAATATGGAGCTTGCAAGAACCTCATTTGCTGAACAAAGTTAATTGTTTATCTACCCAGCCTGCAAGATGTATCCTCTTGACACAAGAAATGTTTTTCTGAATTAATGTACCATCTAGCAAAAATTTAGGAAGTTATTAATATTTTTGTTTTATTTGCTCCCAAAAGCCTACCTTTAGAATTGAAGATAGTGTTGAAAATTAAAGCAAATTTTCATTTGCATGAAAAAATTGTATATTGTATATTGTAAATTCATTTTTCTTTGCCATGTATACCATTCCAAGCCAATTTTGTTTCCAATAAATTGTTCATCAGTATATTTAGATGTGATGTTTAAAATGTATATCTTCCAAATTGAAATGGTATATTACCCAAGTATTTGGACAAGACACCATAAATTGAGCTTGTGTCACAAACTTTTTTAAAATTTTGATTAGTGTAGTTAGCGTTTTCAACCATATTTAGTAATTTGACATGTCATGAATGCAACAATACTGTTGAGGTCTAGAAAGAACTTTGTTTTTCTATAATACTATAAATTTGCAAGAAGCAGACCTCTATTTTTTAGGACCCTCCTTTGTCTTGTCCAGAACCTTTATTTATTTCTGCCTTTAGAGTACATTTATATGATCATTTCAATTGTTCATACAAGGTGTTATGTATGCAGATTACACACACTAGCATTTCAATTGATGATTTTGAGAATTAGATGGTACATGAAAAAATGCATATTTAATATATAGACTTGTTATCATGAAGCGAATCCATTACCTCATTGGATTTCAAATAAACATTTGATTATTGACAAAATTTTAGAAACTTGAAACTGTAAAATTTGCTTAATCCAAACTTGATTTTTCAAGGTTGGTTATGAACCCCTTCCACCAAAGAAAGGAAAGACATTTTTCGGAAAAGATGTTCTCCATCTACCTGGATTCTTTGATTATGGTCAGTAAACAGTTCCAGTTAGTTTAATTGTGTTTTTTAGTATCACTTTATTAGAATCAAAGAAAATACTTTAATTTCAAAAGATGAGGCTTATTTCAATCACAATTTATTTTGGACCAGCTTTGCATCTTTATTCAGTTTTGTTTATTTTTATTAGTTCCTACCATATAACAACGGTTTGATAATCAATCTAGTCTAGCGTTTTTGTACATCAAATGAATAATTAATAAGATGATGAGTTATGCATGAAACATCACAAAAATGACTTGGTTTTAATCAATAGTTTTATCAGCAAATCATTTTTATTAAGAAGGCTATGTCACAGAGGCACAAGCCTATTGAATATCAAGATATTCTCCTTTTGGGTTGCAATTTTGAACAGACAGGAATAATTGTGTTAACAAATCTATGAATAGTATATAACTGAAAAATAGTAAGTATTTTGAGAAGTAATTGTCATATTTTCTCAGCCAAACAGTGAAGTTATTAGAAAGGAAAGAAATTTTTCAGTTGAAATTTAATTCCCAGCTTTTTCAAGCTGTATTAACACCCTCAGCACAAGGCTTTAATGATGTGAAATCAAGGATAGAGATGAGCAATCAACAATGTTTAGTTTCCAATTGATTTTATTAAAAAAGCAATGCCAACCTGAAAATCACATGTCACAGTTTCCTTATTGGTTGCTTCTTCTGGACTAAGTTGATTACAGAAATGTTTTCTTTCCTTACAGCAAGGTACATAAAAAATGATGATGGATTTTCAGGACTTTATAGAGGTTTAGTTCCAAGGTTTGTTACTCTTATATATACTGTTCTCATAAGCTATTGATCAGAGGTGAATAATCAATTTTGAAACCTAATGATATAAAGCTTTACTTTGAGAATTTGTGGCTGTCTATTGGCCAGATTACTGGTAGATGTTTAACCTTGAATGTGGCCTGAATGTCTGAAATTCAAAAGAATAGGCAAGAGAGATTCTCAGATGAAAATCTATTAATTTTCATACATCAAAAAGCTGTTACCCCCTTAGAATAGTTTTTCCTTATGTTGGTAGTTTGCTCTTTTCATCCTCATTAATTTTTGCTCAAGTCAGATTCCAAATTGCTTCAATTAGCGTCAAACTGCCTTTTTTCAAAGCAAATAATCTTTTCAATATTGTTAGTACTGCAATTTCTTCCATTTTATTTTCAGGCTTTAACAGTAGTTCTATCATTCCCTTTCATTTATGATGGCATATTTAGATTGAGCATATGTTTTGATAATGGACAGTACAGCTCTGTTTTTGTATTACTCACATATTCAAATAGGTTTACATCTGATCTTTCCTGACAGCTTGCCATTTTCAGTCTTATTGTTGTGAGTTGTGCTGACCAAGAAAATATGCACAGTTTCACAAATGTTTGTTTTGCTCCATTTTCATTTTGGCCCATGCTAGATATTCAGATTGCTCCTCTTAACAAGTTGATAAAACCTTTTTCCCCTGTATTTATTGTTCTTTTTTATTCATTTTACACATAGAAAAATATTTTTTTGATCCATTTTCACTTTTTCTCCATCGTCACAATGGGTTTTCAAACATATGTATTTCAATGCAATGTAATTTTAATGTAATTGCTAGAATTGTTGACTGTTTTTTGTATTTAAAGATTAAACTTCCAAGGAGAGAACTCGGTTGCATATAGACTTGTAGGTGGTTGGTTTATAGTATGCCATCTGAACATTTGGAGGGTAGACAGCCATGGTAGATTGCCCATCTTTGCTTTTTAGATTACTATATTTAGGCTAGTTTATGCAGTTTGCCAAACAAATAAAGTCTACCCCAATCCTTTCAGTTTTCTATATGTTCATCTCTTTTGTGTTTGTAAGTAAATAAATGAAGGCATACCAGCCAACAAATTGCAGCATTACATCTGATGTTTCTTATTTACATCTTAATTGTCATTTACAGGGTTCTGCACAACTTTGTCAGTTCATCTGTCACAAATGCGGTCTGTTCAGTGAGTATGCTTTTGTCTTGTTCGATAATTGACTACCTTCAACATTGGCTGAAATTACTTTGGTTTGTTTGCTTTTTAGAACCCAGAATCATTTTCCTACCATATATTATCATTCCTTAAGGCAAAAAATTTACTTATGATAAAGTCTGTTGTTGTGCAGCTTTTTTTTCCAGTCTTCCAAAAACTCTGTTATTCCAAGAAAATTCCCAGCCCAGTAAACAAACAACATACAACTGCCAGTTTTTTCTCCAGCTTCAAATTTATAGTATATCTACCTCTAAGTTCATAGATGAAAATCATAGATGAGATACTACAGAACATGGCACTTTTTGCATAGACTTATCCATAATCTTAAAATCAGTATATCTTATGCTCTTTTTGTATTTAATATAGAGAGTTAGCTATTGCCAGTTGCTATCTTTGTTAAGATAGAGAGCTATTATTGCCATTTAATATAGAGAGCTATTATTGCCAGTTAATATAGAGAGCTATTATTGTTAGTTAATATAGAGAGCTATTATTGCCAGTTAATATAGAGAGCTATTATTGCCAGTTGCTATTATTGTTGCTATCAAAGTACATGTTGTATACACATTTACATGTTATTCAATCATTCCTAACTTCTTTATTGCAGAGATTTCAGAGTGCTGAGGAGCAATCGTCTGATTCAGAAGAGACTGACGAAGAGTACGAAGTAAGCAGTCTGTTTATCTTCATGTTTGTGTTATCCTGAAACCCTACTGAATTTAAGCTAAACTTTTAAAAAAGGCAGTTATTTTGCACTGTTTTAAGTTATTCATACCCAAAGTGTTTTATTATTACGTAATACCTCTAAACTGACAGCAAATAATATTTTATTCAGCTGCTGGCTCAAATATTAGTATTTAGTATTAATAATTAATAGTTTAAACTGTTATTGAGAGTTTTTGTATCAATACTGAGTTGGATTAAACTAGTTTGTGTGAGGTATAACTGTTAGCTCTTTCTTCCTACAGTTTTTTTCCTGAGTTAGCTTGTGTTTATTGTGATTTCTTTTGCTATGAACAAAGATTACAATTCAGTGAATTTTCTGGCAAGTGGAGCCAAATACTTCTTTCCCTGATTATCTTATTTAGACCTTCTTTTGATAATGAACAATTTTCCTTAAGCCACCAGCAATAAAGACCCAGTCAGAGTTTTTAATCGAGGTATGAGATGTTGCCTTTCCTTTTTAGTAACATACATATCCTCAAGATTATTTTCTTAAAGACACTTGTTTTGTCAAAGCATACAGAAAATGTACTTATAAACTGATTCCAACTTCTTTAAAGAAACTTTTAGAATGCTAGATAATCTACTATCTTCAAACTTATAACATTTGTTGATCACTGTAGATTTCTTCGCTTAAGTTGAAATTACCCGTTAATGAATATCGGAAACATATAAAGGAATATGAGACAACTCCCTCCATTCTCTCCCTACCTCCAATTAAAAATATTTCGAAGACTCGAAATTTCTTCGATAATTTTCTCCTTAGACACTTCAACTTTCGATTGGAAAAGCAGCTGGAGTTGTTATCAGCTACCCACTTCACTGTGAGTGACTATTCCTTTAATCAGTATTTTGATAAAGTCGGCAAATGGGCACATGGTGACGCTGTTTTAAGGACAAAATTTGGCTGCCAAGTTTTATTTGAGATGTGCTATTCCCCAAACAATGAACATATGAGCTTCTCGCAATGTAATAAGTTTTAGTAACTCAGTGTTGCCTTCCAGCAGTATGTTTTATGTTTAAATCTCAGAGACTACAAAATGATCCCAATGGATCATCAATACTCAATTTTTTTGAAAACAGAATTTTGTTTGTTCTGAGTTAGTTTTAAGAGCAAAAACTCTTAGTAATGGAATTCCAAATATTTGTACTGCACAATGCTCTTTGGATATTGTTTGGGGTATGCATTGGTGATACCGGAAAGGAAAAAAATTGCCCAATACCATTTAAAGAAAAGCCACGCAGGATGTGCTTTTATTTTCCATCTGTTGTATTTGTGAATAGAAAATGATATTTACTATTCATATGTCAGAGATATTGTGGGATTGATATTTTCAAGTAATTTGGAGAGCCTTTATCACTCACGTTGGCTCTTCTTGCTTTTCGAGAACCTTCTCGCCATGCCTTGAAGATAAGAGCCTGAATTTTGGGTGGTACACCAAGCAGTTTATAACAGTTTATCTAACCATTTTTATTTAAAGTTTGGCATCAGTAATTTTTGACTGAAGCTGTACCGAATTTTTCAATTTGAGATCTGGATATGTTTACCGGTATGTTGAAATCATGTTGATCACCGTCTTGTTGAAATCCAAACACTTGTCTTCAAAGGCTTGTTCAACAGAATTACCAACCCAGCTGTTAATAAAACTGGTTGTAAGGAAATTTTGGTGGCAAAAATGCAACGAAATTTAAGGAAACTGGCAACAAGCTCGAAGCCTATTTGTTCTATACAATCCGGGAAGGGGCAACTCACTGTTCTGAATAACATACAAAATTTTTCTACCGAAAATTTTTATATGGATTTATATGAATTTTCAGATACGATCTCCATCAAAGTTGCACGAGATTTCGAAGGAGTTATTAACCTCTCGCAAACAACAATGTGTGGGACACAAAATTTTTTTACTGATAATCCTCACGTGTCCACTAAAACATTCCTTCGTTATTCTATTTAATTTTTTCTTTTAGTGATTAGCGTTCGAACGATGGTTCAGTTTGTTGGAAAAGAAACTCAATACAAGTGACCCACAATTGTCTCTTTTTGATGCTCTTAGATAACTGATTACTCTTGATTTTATGACTGATTGGATAACTGATTACCCTTGATTACCCTTCTGAATGATTTCATAACATCTAGGAACAGATATCGAAAAGATTCAGCTTTAAAAATTCTACTGTGATAATACCTTGAGTTTTGCCGTATAGTTCTCAAATGGACGATCTTTTTTACCTTCTCTTTGTCCTCTTTCTTTTTGTAAGTTTTGCTAAACAACGTTGTTGCATGCTTTTGCCACGTTTTAAGCACGCCTTTTTTCTTATGTCATCCATCGTGTGTATTTTAATCAAAAAGCTTCATTCAACATTGATTTTTCCTGTTTTTCAGTAACTTATTTAGCTCTGTTCGTGAAATTTATCAAGAAGAAGGAATCGGTGGCTTCTTTAGGTAAAAACTTTATCCTTTATAACGCGCATGGTATTTCATTCATTTTGTATAACTTCACAGAACTACCCCCTCCCCCTCTTTTGTCTAAGTTCTTTCACCAGCTGTACCATACTGTGCTAACGGACTGAAGGTTGCCATTTTTATGTTTTGGTACATAGCAATGACGAGGTATTAAGTACATAGATACATAGGTATTAAGCTTATCGTCCTGCAGTGCCTGTTTTATCGAGTCTGATTTCTTTTTTAACTCTCATGCTGTGAAGAAACAGATTTTTGGAATGTTCGCAGTCAAAAATACTGTTTGACATAGCCGATGGTGATCATAAATCTTAATTTGCTTTAAACATTTGCAAATTTCGGTAAGCTGCTAGCTCTATGAATTGAGAATTTTTGTGTATAGCTCATTGTAAAAGTCTAATTTAGTGATATTTGCTTACAGTGAACTCTGGGAATTAGAATCGTTTTGAAATTTCTTCAACTAATTTTTAGCGGTCTTGTACCACAACTATTAGGAGAAATGCTTTCCTTTTGGGTCTTCCGAACGCTGACGTACTTCATCGAGACCTATTTTGGTATTGACGAGGTAGGCCTGTTTTGATAACCCAATATTTTCAAGGAATTTTCATATTTCCTCTCTTTAATACCTGGTAACTTGTTTTAATATTGAAATTCACTATGTGTTGGATAACAATATTTACACTGAGTAACGGGTTAAGCCTTTGTTTTGGTATACGGTAAACCTTTATTGTTGACGGAATTTTTATTTTCACTTAAGGCGTTGAATTAAAATCTAACGGTTGCTATAGTGCAGCTGTGAGTCAGTAGCAGTCAATATACCGCTATGATTCCGCAGCATTTTTTGAATTTTCTTTAACAAATAAATCTTAGTCGTAGGTAACAAGGACCGTAGGAACGTGTTAAAAAGTGGGAGCGTGGCACAACGCCGTATCGTATTCTATTAAAGGTGGTTTTGAAAAGAAAACATTTCAAACATTCTTTTCTTATGACACTCTCGACGTATAGAACGTCAGAATAATTATCGGGAATTGTGTACCAAAATGTTTTTTATTAAAGGTACATACCAAAAAGATGTCGTTTACCTAAATGAGCAAAAATTTGTTGCTGTAAAAATGTGGTAGTGTCACGTATCCCCCGGTACCCGCTCTTGCACCTTTGAGCTGTTCACAGTAAATCGTTTTCTACAAATGCTGTAATAGAGTTTGTTGATATTGCGTTCCAACCTTTTATTGATCACATTTCCTTAAGCCCATTCCTTAACACAAAGTTTTGAAGTCCTTCCCGTAGAATTTGATTAGTATTTTCAGCAGACAAATTATGAACTTTTTCCGAGTTTGCCGTTTGGTTAATAGACTGTGGAGATTTTATTTTTGAATTTTGCAACCACTTCCAAAATAGAATGTTGGTTTAAAAAGATGGAACTATTTTCTTGAATTCCTGTTTACTTTTCGTTGCTTTTTTGGAACAGTATCTTGATCATAAAGCTACTATGGTCGTCTCGGGCTGCACCACCAGAAATTACCCTCTCAGCCGATGAAAATATTGCCATATTTTTCCGTGTGAAATTTTTCAACATTTCATAAAATACCATGAAAGCTTTTTCCCTAAATTTACTAGATTCAGGTGAAGATTGTCATAGTTTCCAATAAATCTTTATCTATAAGCACAGAATGTTTAATTTCGTGTACAAAGCACGCGAGTTCTCTCGGCTCGGTCAGAGTTTTGCATAATTCTGATGCCAGTTTCTCACTTGACTCATGGTAATTTCATTGAAATTGCCAGATAACGGATATTGGAAGCTAGCCGCCTCATTCACAGAATAAAAATGACTATTCTGTGCTTCAATATCAACCTGATTGTTTCTTTTCGTGGCCGCTATCCTTCATGCTTCCCTTGTCTCTGTATCCCTTGACAATAAATTCAATAACTGAAATAAACGAAGCCGCCCTAAACCAGAGACCACCCTGCAATTTACTCCCTTGCCCAATGTGGATGATATATTTTTACTGAAATAATGATCGAACCTTAGCCCTTATCAATACTGAAAAAATGTTCGAACTTACGATTCAAATTACTATCTTTTCAATACAACGATGCTATATCGTGTAAATGAAGATTGATTTCGAAAGGCTATGCAAGATTGTAGCCTTAACAGTAATTTTGACGTGCCTAATAATTATAAAAATATATTGATTACCCTACATTTTATACTTTGCAGCATCAAGTCTAGAAAAATTATTTTTTTACGAATAATGAAGGTGTCAGTGAATATGAATAATTGAAGTGTTTACTCTTTTTTTTTAGTTTTCGCGATCTCCAAGTGGTAGACTTTATATTCAAGGATTATCACAGGTTTAGTATACATCTGGTTTTGATTGCGTCATGAATCCGTGTTTATCAAAAAAACTGTTTTCTTTTTATTCATGAATTTTGAAAATTTGAAACCGGACTACATTTTTCCGGAAACTGGCCTACCCAAGTGGCAGAATGAATATTTGATTTTTTAAACAATCTGTCCTCTCCACCACCTTCTAATATGGCACCATTCCCAAATAATCCTTGAGAAATACGATCGTCTGATATCTTTTCTTGTGCAAATCACGTGGTAGTTCCACGGGATTCGAAAGATTGGCTCTATTCGTTTAGCTTTCTCTTTTTCTTACAAGCATATCTCAATAGCTTATGTAAACTTTGAAATTTTTATCGATGCAAACTCAATTACAAAAATCCAAGGTGATTTTAATATTCTCCCTGAAACATCAACAACTGTTCACCAAACACTCCCTTGAATGGTTCTCAGGCAGTTCTCTTCCTCATTTTTATTCCCACAAAAAGCAAAATACATAAGCAAAATGATAAAACCTGAAACCTGTTATTTCAAGTCTGACAAACAAAATTGACTCAGTTCCAGATTGGCTGACAATTTTGCTGATGGAAAACTTTAAAAGCTAATTGAAACTCAACCATGTTTGACATTCAATTATCAAAACAAACTTTAGTTGTAATACAAAAGACTGTTTTAATAAACTTGACACGCTGCAGACCTTTTGATGGCACATATAAACGAAAAATTGTCTTCCTTGTTCATACCCAGATATCAGTTGGTTCAGCTAGCTAGAAAATTCCCCTGACTTGTTTTTTTATGACAGGGGATTGCCATTTTTAACCAATGGGGTTTTGTGATATCTGAGTTGTCGTCAAAACAAAACAAAACTATATTAAATCTGCGTAAAGTAGAACCCTAGGTTTTACACTAGGTTCTTATCTAAAGATTGTTTTCATGATGAGTGTCATCAGATATGCTCTGCAATAAGGCGGTCTCATCGTGACAACATATGGTCCAGGGAGAATGCTCTCAAAAGAATCTTAATGTTCCTTTATGTTTACAAGATGCTTCAGCGTCAAAGGACGGTCTGCAAATTTTGAAATTCGAAATGGTTATGCATGGTCTTCATCCCTACCAACTCGTCGATTTTCTTCAGTCTTTTTGTAAACATAGTCACGTGTTGATCGTCATTCAGTGGTCTATAAGAACAGCTTTAAGTTTTCGTCAGGTCCTTAGGCAATTGTTTTGATCTTCCATTGTAGACTGACATATGTCTGACATGTTGTCTATCATAAATAGATATTGTTGCTTTAGCATTCAATCTAAAACTAAGCTCCTACTCTCCGTCTCATGGATGTATCTTTTCCTTCAAGTATGTCGCATCGCTGCTGACGTTCCCCTTCTTTCTTGTCACAAACATGATGGCTGTAAACAATTCGAGGTTTGCCACATTTGTTCTTTAATAGTTTATATGAACTAATTGGCTGATTTCATTTTCTAGATATAGTTACTTGTAGAAGTTTGGTGAAAATATTGATAGAAAACAAGAAAGAGCCCGGCTTTTTTAAAAGAGGGTTTCCCAAGGAAACCAATTAAGAATAAAAAATAGCTTGATCAAATTAGATTTATCTTCACATCCAAGGCTCCTGTGGTGTTACTTTTCCTGGGCGTACTTTCTCAAGCATGAATGCTACTTGTTTAGATAGTACTTGTGGATCGAATTCGGCTAAAGTTACTTGCGCTTGTTCTGATCTGCTTATTCTTTTTAAACTCCCATGTGCATGCCAAGAAATGTCTAGCTCACTTTTTTACCCTGTTCTTTATGCCTTGTAATGAATTGTTAGGACTATTTTTAGGGAAGTTTTATTGTTTTACTAAACAACATGATAGAGTAGAGTGACTATTTTCTTGTTTCGCTGCCTAAGTGTTGCCACCAAATACCCATTTTCTGGGTGAACTGAGGCGAATGACCAATAGATATAGACCCACATCTTTACCCATGCCATCAAGCACTCTAACCCCCTTTTTGCTGAATCTACAGTAACCTTTAGCCGTAATCTACAGACTAGCTGCTGGCAACCCTCCAAACATGCCAATTTTCAACAACTGGATCGACTGCTGGGTATATCTATCGAAAGAGGTAAATCGATATTTTGTATCTGATTTTTTAACTGTTAATGGACAATGAAACTCGACCAGATAGAGTTAGTTCCTGTCGTCATCCAAAAATGGTTTTAATCTAAATCAAACTTTTGAAACATATCTATTCAAGTTACGTTGTTTGGCAGAACTAGGATAAATATTGCCAACCTGCCGATGATTGCCTTGTATTGATAGTTAATTTCAATCATAGGCTTGAATTCGACTCTATTTTAACTCAATGACACAACTCTACTTCAAAGTTTTGTCTTATAGGCATAGATAAAAATTCCACTGTCTTTATTGACAGTAATGGTTTTTTCTTCAACTTATTTTCCCTTCCTTTAAATTTTCCTTTCCTCTCTCTCAATTTTTCTTCTTGTCTTCCTCCTTCTTCTTCTTGCTCTTATCCTCTTTTCCTTACCCTTTTTCGTTTTCCTTTTTCTTCTTCATCTTCTCCTTCTTTTTTGTCATGCTTTACTTTCCTTTTTCTTCTTCTTCCAGTTCTTCTATTAACCAAAAGTCGACTATGCAAACCCACTTTTCACATCCATCTAAGCTCCCTTCCCGTGCTGTTACCCTGATCATCTCCTTGCATGTTGTCTGTACCCATCCTGTTTCTTCTCTGTATCCTACACTCCCAACCTTTACTACCCGTGACTAATTAACTTAACTTCTAGATTATAACTTGAAATAACACTAGCAAGCCAGCTAGCGCAATTGTCACATTTCTTCGCAGAAACTGCTTCGCAGAGGTGACAGCATTATTCGAAGGACGATGCCCATTAGGCCTAATGCTGCGTTACAGTTAGCGATTGCCAAATGAAGAAATTGACTAAGAATGTTATGTAAGTCGAGATGCTATGAATCATGAAGCAAAGTGAGCCCTGTTTAAACACCGTATTATCGTTCATACTGCATACTGCAAAGCGATTCATTACCTTGAATAGAGGATATGCTAATTTCCTCCTATCTATTATGGTAGCCAGAATTGTAATAGATGATTTTGATGTATGTGATTTTTATGAAGATACCCCTAACATGATTATGTTTATGATTCATTCCTTTTGAAAGCTGAAAATTTATGACATCGTAGTTGAACAAACAAGGAACGCTTTCGTCAACTTTCTTAACCTTGGGAGTGTTGTGATCATTCTCTTCTGAAAACAAAGATTGACATTGCTTTCAGATGTTCATTTTATGTTTCCACTCAATCTAGTCTTTATTATCTGCATCTCAGTGCTAATTTTTTACCTTTTTTTATACCGTTTGCATGGAACTTCACTTTTCGCCCGCGTTTTTTAATACAAAACACGTGACTTGTATTTGATTGAGTAGGCAGGTTTTTGATTGGACTGCTCCAAAAACTGCTCCAAAAACTTGAACAAAACGATGGATATATTTCTTTGCATGGAAGAAAGTTGCCCATGTAGCTCACGTGAGTTGAGAACGAGTTAATAAAACTTAAATTTCATGATACACAAATGAAACTGTTGACATTCCACCCTTTCTTTTCTCATTTATCTTTAATCAGTAAAATGAAACGGTACGAAAATAGAAGCCTTCAGTTTTGAGAGTTCCGTGCATTGCTGTTTCTTCCGATGACAATTAATCTCAATAAATTGAGCTGTTTTCCACCTGAAATAAATTTGTATCTATATATTGCATCTCGCAGCCTTAAAGACCATTCTCTTTAAAAATACGAATTCCTCGCTTTCATATCCAACTGTTCATGAAGGAGGCTCGCATGCATCACCTGTACTTGAATGCTCCATGTTTCTTTTTCGTTGTTAAGTTGTATGAACCATAAAAGATTAATAATAATAATGATAATAATAATAATAATAATAAACATTTTTAGAGCGCAAATACAAATAAAAAATTATCTATCTATGGCGCTTTACAATGATAAAAGTTTATAACTAGATTTAGATAATTAATAAGAAGTCCTTTACTTGTAAAAAATCTTAAAACGGCTAAAATGAATGTTTATGCAATGAAGTCCGTTTGACTAAAAGCAATTTTAAAGAAATGCTTACAAAGCAAGGCTAAATTTTTATCGACATTTTAATCTTAATCTATAGTCTTCTGAGCAAGCAAGATAATTGTGACTTTGTTGTAAAATGTTTCGTGGACCAATTCATCAAACTTGTGTTGTATTTGTATGTTCCATTACCTAAGATGTTTTTGTCATGAAGAGACACTAGCAACGATTTAAACTTTCTTCTTTTGATTTAAGAAGTATTTAGGTTCAGAATCAAAACAAATTTCAAGAATATTGAGGTTCATGGCAAGCTTACATCTCATGTGATGAGAATCTTCGTATTACCAAACTTTAGACAGCATTACTCTGATGTGGAGCATCACAGGACAGACATAAAGAGCCAGAAACTGTCAATCATTGCTGTTATCCAACACTTTTGTTTTCCACTATTCGTTTTGTTTTGTTACTTGTGATGATTATTTGCAGACGGTAAACGTTAATTCAAATTGTTAATGTTTGTCTCCTTTTTGGACAGTGTCAAACATATCCTGACACAAAATTCAAACAGAGAACATTGTCTTTCCGTTATAAATATTGACATCAAATACACCATGATTGTTTAAGGTCGCATAGAAATATTACTAATAGCGTTTGCAGATGTCTCTAAAAGACAGGATTGTAGCTCGATTCAGTTACACTAGTTGAAGCAGTTTGGAGCAGGAGTGGTGGATCGTCAGAGGAATTAAGTCTTACTTCCGTGTAAGTGCTTGATTTCTTATTTCTTCAGTGTTCTTTATAATATTATTAGTAAAGACGCGATTTCTCAAGGTACAAAGTTGATCCTGCCGAGAACTTGGGGGGACACGTCCCCCAGTCCCCCCCTGTGGCGCCGCTACTGGCTACAGGTACAATTTTTTTAGGGGTTCGCTACAACCGAATGGCAAATCCTTCTATGGAAATCTCGTACATCTTTGGTGGGAATTTTTTACCTGAAAATCCCTGGAAATCTTTTTGTTTTTGTGAAAAAACGTACGCTTTGCGCAAGAGTGAATTGCCCCTCGGCTTCAAACCCCAAAAACCAGAAATCTCCAAATAACAGACAAACTAATTTGTCCTTGATTCATATTTTCTTCCTGCGATCGAAGCTCTAACCACCACCAAGCAAGGAAAATGGCTGACCCGATGACACTCTCGATGAGGTTTTGAATTTTTTTAGGGCTTTTGATTTTAAAACACATAATCCGAAAAAATAATAAAAATTTCTTTCTATAAATTATAAAATAACAAAATTTCAAAAATTTTCTAAAAATTTGCTGAAAATTGCTACATTAACACAGGCAATGTGGAGCAGGGGTGGGGATTGGGTCGGGCTCGGGAGACTATCCCCCAACTGTTTGCCAAAGCCTCTTTTTGTTCGGTTTTAAACCTTCAAGGGGTTTAAGGGGTTGGGGAGTAGCAGTATTGCGTGAGTCTGCTGGGTTCTTTTTTATATCTCTACACCACTCCGAAAAACCCATTTGTAGTTGAATTTTGGTAAAAAAGATGAACATTTTCAGATTTCAATGTTGTCTCTTCTGAAGCGGCAGTTGTTTATTGGTATGGGCGACTAGTGATATGGCTGAAAGCTGTACGCTTTTGTAGGTCCGCAGTGAGGGTAATTTGTTTACACGGAAACCCGACTGATGACAGGACTCGAATCAACGAAACAACCTGCTTTGTGTGCGCGAGCTGTCATTGACAAGGGTATTGAATTTGTCGTATATGTAAACAAATGCACGAAGCTCGCACACAAACGAATAAATTGGATTTGTAAATGAACACTTCGTTATCTGCCTCTTTATCACGAATCTTTTTATTTAAAGGAAATTGGATAGAACAAATCAAGGCCATTGAGCCATTGTGCGCAGATCATGCCTTCTCCAAGTATTCATGATATTTTCAAAAGTCCGTCATCAGATCGACTGTTGGAACGCAAAAAGCATTCTGGAAATCTCGAGTCAACGATTTCTTCTGTCCGACGCAAACTGGTGAGTTTGACTTCGATAAACTACAATTTTACAAGCACTTAACAAGACTCAGGTCCCTTTGTTAAGTCCCTCTAGTTGCATTTTGTATCAATATTTCAGTTACTTATTACTGGAAGGTTCACGTTTTTGCAAGGAATTTTTCCAC
Source organism: Rhopilema esculentum (assembly GCF_013076305.1). Next base: position 1,372,124 of record NW_027018659.1, read on the forward strand.
CAAGGCCTGGAACTCGAAGGCTCCAAACTGGAATTGATGATTTGTTTATGGTAAGTATAGTACTCTCGTTTCCAACCTGAGGAACGGCTTTACCTTCCACAAAAGAACACGGGAAATGATAAATGGATGGAATCTTTTTGGCCTCGTTAAAATTGCAGACTATGGTAAAACAAGTTTTCCACACTGTGTTTAAAATGAAAGTTTAATCAAGGTATTTGCAAGTCATTTATCTTGGTGTTATTTCTCACAAAATGCTTCTCATCAGTTTACTGTGGTGAGAAAAGGGTTTCATCGGGAAGATATAAAATGAAGGTTTATTTTTGGAGAAAATTCATTGTTGCTTTTTGTTTCATATTGATAGAACGCACCCCAAAAGCACCCAGACTTGCCTTTGCTTTCTACCCCTACTGAGATCTCTCTTGCTTCCCTGCTGTGTACAGTCTATGTACAAATCTGAAAGTAATTTTCAAGATACTTGGTTTTGCACGATACTTGCATGGCCCACCCTCACCTCCCCCCTCTCCCAAACGGTTTTCCGTTTATACGTTGTTTCTAATAAGAGTTGTTGAGACACAGTTAAGGTCGATATAATTTCTTTGCTTGTCCTTAACCAGCAGGTTGCCCTGGAGCTGACTGCTCAAACGATAAAACTTGCATAGCACTATAATTGACCTTAATAGGCCTCCTGTCTTTTGGCGTTTATTGTCATTTTTATTCAAAGAATAATTTCTTAGAAAGAGTCAACGAGTCAAATGCCTCAAAACCATGTATCTTAGAGTTTTGAATTATGTGGGACGATCGATGAAATCTCTGGAACATTTCATTGTTAGAATTGCAAGAGCCCTCAGTTTTATTGAACAGCATTTTCCTTATCAAGCCTCAATTTTTTTCGTTTTAATCCAAGAATGCAACCATCATTAAGCAACTTAGATAATAATAAAATCCCGGACAAACATAGTTGAGACTTTTCAAGAAAAGTTGATTTTTTTTCTTTTTCCTTTCAAAAACAACCCCCTCCCCTGCTCTCCATTCAATGTTAAACGCATGTTTTTGAAGCACATATGAAAGAACTACTAATCTAACATTTATTCGGAGGAAAGGGGGGATTCGAATTTACAGGGGCAACGTAAGGTGAAAAGTTGCGAAATCTAATTTCGTCTCTACAATTTTCTCCGAGATTGTAGGCACAGTGGTAGCCAGAATCTTTGTACATGGAAACGAGGTTGTGTTTCCTTTTTTGAAACATACTCCATCGGTTCAAATGTTTTGAGAAAACCAACGGTCGCATCTGGCTGTGGGGGTGTGACACCCACTTAGCTTTTTGTAATGATTGATAAAATCGTTAGCTTGTCAGTATGATCGCATGAAAAAGGTATAATCCACCCCCATTCATAATTTGATGATGGCTGTTTTGCTGATTTAACGACAGTTTTATCCAGCGTTGCTCAGGGCCTCCGACGAAGGGGGGCCAGGGGGCTATGCATCCCCACTTTTTGCTAAACAATAGAGCTTTTATCAATATCTTTTGTTATGGGTTTTAAATTTTCACTTGCTTACCCCCCACTTTCCATCCTCTGTCGGAGCCCATGTTGCTAGGTTTTTGTGTTTAATTCAGTTTCCAAATTAGGATTTGTACAGACTCGAGTAAAAAGTCGCATATAGTTTCCATCAAGCAGCTAAATTTATGCACTGTTGGAGCGTATAGCATAGCAATGACTGTAATATAGGAAGGAAGGGAGGAACGTATAAAGAAAACGATTTTTATTTGCTGAAGTCTTCGCCTTTCTCTTCATTCGGAATTTGCGTATCTTCAAAGAGCAAAGGAAACCTAAAGTAACAAACATTACTGTAACAGCAACTTAATTGGTATTAAATCCATTTTAGATTACTTTTAGACGCTTTTCAGTGCAATTGACGTAATTCAAGTGTAATTTTAGCAATCTATGTTGATAATCATCTGCAATAAACATTATCCCATATCTTGATAGTCGATTTATTGAAAGTTATTACCGCATTGCGACTTCCGTTGTGTTTCTTTGCCACACTGGCCAATATCATTATAGCCATGTTCCCAGACCTGGATGATATTGCGCACTGCATTTGTATTGCCAACCAAAGCCACTCGTTTTAACCGCGCCCTTTGACCGCAATAGATTTCGAAGTAAAGAGAGACTCTGCGTATTTTCATTGGAATCAAAGATTCCCTATATATTTTGCTTCGTCGTGCAGCAAAGAAAGACATACTTTTGTTGAGCCACACTTTATGCAACCTGGTCCTCCACTAATATGCAAATTCAAATTGTACCACGACAAGGAAAATTATCTTCCGTTTCAAGCAAAAATAGAAAATGAAATTGGAAAATTTTATTTTGATAATTCTCAGAAAGATGCGTAACTCCCCCTAAATATTCGCTTAAAGAAGGGAAGAAGTTTCCTGTCCTCATGATATGATGTCTTGGTTAAAGCATACGGTAAACTCATAAAGAAATTATGAACCTCAAAGAATTGGCATCAGTCGGCTAGAGAATAGCCCTTGAACTCCCCCTTTTTCAAAGGTCAGTTGAACCTATCCGCCAACCTTTTTAGAGAGATTTGCTCTCAAAGTTCTTATCGATTTTACTGCGTTGAGAATCCTATTTTTTATAAAACTTTATAGAAAGATAAGATAACAACTGAAAATAATTTGAAGCAGAGATAATATTTATCCCCCCGAGGGGGAGGGGGGGGTACTCCCATTAAGGCCTGACAGGGGGGTTCAATCCGTTTGAGGGTCTTACCACATGGCAACCAAATGGCCCATTTTCGATAATAACTGAACTGCTCAGTTTAGCTTGCGATTTGTTATAGATAATGAACAATATTTATCTTTCCCGAAACAACAACAATCAATTATGAAGAAATTTGTCAAAAAAGGACCAAGGGAGCACAAAGAAATGGATGCTACCAAGGAAATAGTTTCGGTTTTTATGCTACCGGTTGAGGGTTTTTGTCAAAAAATACTACCATTTTAGGGTAATTTTTTAAGATTTTAGCGTTGGCCCTCTTTGACCCCGAACGGACCCCCTTTCAGGCCATAATGGGAGTACCCCCCCCTCCCATATTTATCACGCTTTTTGTATAACTAGTGAGATTTATTTTTTAATTGTTGCAGCATACCCGTTAAATTCTGATGGTGGAATTTATTTTCTATGTTTGTAAGATCTGTGGGGTTAGATTCCGTGGGCCTCAGCCGTGGCCAATTTTGATATTGGAAGCTCTTGTTAATCTGCTTTCTTGGTGCTTTCGGTTAGATTTGCAATAACCTTTATCAAACACTGTGACTTTGTTTATTGCAGAGTGGGAACGCGATGAAAACGTCGGGAAAAGCATCTGTTTCTGGGCCTTCTCCAGAGACTTCAAAGTCAAGGAGAAAGGTAGGCTTTCTTTTATATATATCACTTTTAAGAATTTGATATTTTTTGTCTTTGAAAATCGTGTCGATAAGCGCGTTCTGCTAAATCAGACCCAACCTCATAATGTGATTCTCCCTGTGTCACGAACGAGATGAGGCATATGCAAGGGCTGTACCCGTAGTGCTCTGAAAAGAACACAAGGTTTCTAGAAAAGGTCACTGTCGAAAAAATGTATCATGATTCACAATGAGAAGGTTGTCTTTTTTGGTGGCCTCCCTCCAGTTGCCGAACTCTCGAGTTCACGTTCTTGTGACTTTCGTAAGCAAATAATAACCTCATGAAATCAAGCACGGATCTTCATATAAAGCAATTCAGTTTCTACCAAAAGTGCACGGTATATTCATAGAGAAAGTTGTCTCTTTCATGAGATGGGAACACTTCTACCGTCTAGTGCCCTGTCCTATCAGACTGTGCATGCTTTGATGAAATATTTCTTGTCGCAATCGATGCACTAGCACACGAAGAAATTTAATTAGACAGAAATGATGAGAAATAAATTATCAGACAACAATCTAGTGCTGGTCTGTCAAATCATTTTGACATGAAAAATAAACTTTATTTTACATGACAAATCCTGACAATGGCCCTATATATAAATTTTCTAGGAATTGATTTTTATACAAGCATATCGCCTCCCTTTTTTTTTCTTTATTTCTGAAATGAGACAAGTGTTCCTTCTTGGACTGGATAGCTGTAAAAGGACCTCATTTTATTCATTCCCTTTTAAGAATGTATTTCATGAGTAATATGACATAGTAAATAGAATGAAACAGCAGTATGATTTATATAACACAACCATAACCTATTGAAGACGAAGGAAAAAAAACTCCTTATATTTTGTGAGTTCCTTATATCCTGATTAAACAGTAACTGTATCACATTAAGTTAAAGTCGAGGAACAACAATGAAGAAACTTAGGCCCATTCAGAGTATGTTCTGTTTAAGGGAAAATTCAATTACTACCTACTTGCAGGTGAATTATATTTGTTCATATATGATTATTATTGAAACAAAGAGGAACATAATACACATCACGGAAGTATTAATGAATAAAATTACAATTATCAATGTATGAAACCTTTTAGCTGTAAAGGGAGGACAAATGATATACTTTTTTCCTTTCTCTTATATCAGTCCTAGGCTTTCGAGTAGTTGTGTGAACGGTAGAGATGATGAGGCCTTTTTAGCTGTTTTTCAGATTGCCAGACAGATGTGAAGCTGCGTTTCCTTTTTGAGCAACGTTTTCAAATATTTGCCTTTGGAAAATCTCACTTTCATGAAAAGTTCTTTAGAAAAACAGGGCAAAAAGAGAGGTGCTTACCAAAGTTGACTGGGGGATTTGCAAAATCCAAATTTGAAAGGTGCGAGATTTTTAATTGTAAACAATTTTGAGGCAATAAAAACACTAACCTCCTCCGCAAGCCTTAGGTCTCAAATGCTTGCCCTGCGGTCAAGGGGATTGTGTTTTAAGATAGAAATAGATCTTTCTTAGCACCGCTGCCATTATAACTGTGTATACCTCACCGTTATACGCCTTGTTGTAAATAAAGACGATTTAAAACCATAGGCAAAGGAAGCTGCCTGTTTGCCCCACTCAAATATTGAGATATTAGCATGTTAGGACGAAAGATGCACACAGAATAGTGTTATTTGTACACAGCATCAACCACGTTTTGTCTGGACTGGGGAGCTATTGTTCAAGGGGTAGTTTACGTCACAAACCAGCACTGACCAGACACAGTTTACTAAAAAAAAGAAAAAAAAATTGAAGACATTAATGCAAGGCTAAATACTGCTAACTTCATGAGCAATGGGTCTATTCATTGTAGATTCTGCCACAATAGGCTTCCCGTCACCCCGTTTTTTGCCCTTTTCAGCTAATCCGGAGCCATCGATTATACCTACACAATTATTCGAATTACCCCCGATCGATGATTCTTTTCGTTTTCTAGAATCATTTGGCTTTAATAAATTTTCCGTGAACTGTGTCTTGTTTCAGAGACCATATCATATTTTGTATCTGGGGGGCTGTGTGGATCCTGCCCATTTTCTCTTCCACTGTCATGCCTGGTCCCTGTCTTGCTTCCTGCCCCATAATTTTCATCATTTTATTCTCCCGTCCCTTATTTTCCTGTCCCATATTTTGTTGTCCCTTATTCTATCTACACACAAACATAAACAGCCCAGCCCTCCCATATCGTTGGGTATTACCATTGTTACATTAGCTGAAAGCTAATATCAGTAAAATCATTTCACTTTAAATAACTATAGCACGCATTTTATTGTTTTCTTTATATTTGAAAAATTGTTCACTTTTTCAATAAATTTCCCAATTTTTTCAAATGATTCATGAGATAAGTTTTTAAAATTGCTGATTTGTACAAAATATATAATATAATCTAGCCTACCATTTAGCGCACTCGCACCACTTACGATTTTCAGTATAGCGGTCTGCTCGTTTCAATCACTTATTGCCAAGCAACAATCAGGGTAATTACTGCCAATTAAACGTAATGTCTTTAAATTATCAAAGATGGCTTCCATTATTGTCCTGTTAAACGTAAACATCCACCTTCTATAAATAGATTTGTTTGTGCTTTGGATCCCCATCATTTAATTAGTTAGCCTTTTAAAAATAATAGTGTGACGTCAAAGATTGGAATTCCTCACGGTTTTCCACTTGCTATTGCCAGTGGATGAAAGCAATGTTTTCAAACCAAGATTATCAATTCAAAATGTGTTACTGGCCCATACATACAACATGTCTTCAGTATCATGAATAGATCCTATTGCTTTTTCTTTTTATGAAGTACACGTTACCAGGAAAGGGCTGCTCTCCACCAACCGAAGGGCACCCTTGGTGGAAATCCTACTGTTTTTTAATAATCTCTGAAAATTCCTTTGTTTTCGTGGAAATCTCATACCCTTTTTTGCAGGAACGAATTGCCCCTCGCCACCAACAGTAACATAGGTGAACGTTCTACAAACGTTCTCGTATTTTTTGAATAGCACAGCATATCTTTTCAAATTTCGTAATACAACAAAAAAGACGCTATGTTTATGCGAGTCCTACTACAGCTCTAACTTTTGTAATTGTTGCCTAATAAGGATAATAGAATGATACTATGGAGCAATCAGCAATGAACTAGCCAACCCTTAAATGGCTGTTCGTTACAATATATCAATACACGAAATTATATGGACCATAATTTGTTCATACAGTCTAGCTAATGTTTATATTGTCATAACTTTGGGCTTGTCGCCGCTTGTTCTGCTGCAGAATCGTTTTCTAATTATTGCATGTCGTTGGCTGCATTGTGAGCAGGGGTGTAGCGTTGGGGTGGGCTTGGGGGTGGGGGAGAGCTCCCCTTGTTAATGCCGAAAATTAGCCAATTTCTGTTTTTACTATTGCGTTTTGTGCAAGAGCCCCCTTGTTATTTTGATAGCACTACACCACTGATGCGAGTGGCTATATGTTTTCGAAAATTGGCAGCTTTTCTCATTCTAGCACATAGACAAAATTCCATCTAATTGAGGATTTGAGTAAATCCACTTCTCGATTCAAGATTGCAACAAAATTAAAGTAAAAGATCTACCCAGGACATGACGAGAGTGTCACATTTCCTGTTTTTCTAACTTGTGTCTCCTTCACTAATTTATCAAAGTCACTTGTTATATCTGTGAAACGAATAAACGTGTCTCTAAAGAGCCTTCAAATAGATTCTATAATAATTAATCTCTTCTGTGTGAAACATTAAGCCTTGCTACTTAACGAAGGCAGATCAATTAATCGTAAGGATTGTATAGACTGCATTTTTTTAGGGTTCCCAAAAAGACCACATATGCATCGTGCTTAATACAATTATTGCCAGAAATCTTGGCCCATAAGTTGTAATGTTAGCGTGTTCCAGCTCCCATTTTCGTTAAATGTCCTCAAAGAAGCTTCATCAAGTCAAGCGTTTTAATCAGACAAAGAACTTTAAAAAGCAAGAAACTCTGTACCCAGACACCTTTCTGTTTTTGTCAAGCATTATCAAACTGAAAAACCATACACACTTTATCTATAATAAGAATTAAGTCTAAAAGAATATTGAGACTCAAAATTCCTGAAATTTAAGAATAATTTTAGGGAAATACAAGGTCCAAACTTCATCAAGAATTATAAAGTAAAAGCGACTCTCACGGTATATGTTTTGGAATAGAATTATCTGGCTTTGGAGTCATTAAATTTATAATGCAACGCCGTTATACCTTATGTCGCTCAAGAATTAATTAGGAATAATCTTAGGATCAAAGTAAAAAATTAAAAATATAGAGGCTCAACAAAAAATTTAGGTATTCTTATGAAAAGCTTTGTATTAGTAAACGAAATGAATCCTCATTTTGTACACTTCCAAGTAAAGTTGTGTAGTAAAATTATTAATTGCTTTTGATAGTCTACCTGATAGGGATATCATTATCACCCCTGTCCCTCCCTCCTCCTCTCCCCCACCTCTCCTCCTCCTTTTTCCCCTCAACTGCCCCTTGCGTGCTTGCATTTTCCCCTTGGAAAAAAACCGATTAAAATTCCTACCTTGACATATGATATCAGATTTATAGTTTATCTGTTTATTGTTTTTATTTGTTATCCACGAACTCTGGATACCGTTTTGTTAATCATATATTAAAGGTTGAGGTTACGGTATAAAATTGTCTGCACGATCGGAAAATGCCCAACACACGCAATGTAACAATGTTTCTCAAATGTAATCACGCTCTGCATATTAACCAAGAGTCATTGATACAAGTAATGACGACACAGAGGGGAATACTGACGTTGACATAATATTGTCAAAACATACTTGTTTACAGTGAAATTATATTCTGTTAATAATTTCGAAATCTATATTATCGAATCGAATGTTTTGCATAGCAAAGATACAATTTCGTTCGCTTATCTTCAACTTGTTGCCACAATCACAAGATGACTTTTTGTCAATCTGTTATTAAGTAGCCTAAATGACCAAAGATTGCCACTATCAATCACTGCTTGTCATTGGTAGGACAATCCAAGCCTCTGCCTATTGAATACATTTTCTCTGATTAATGGTTTTCGTTACAAGGAACAAGATACTTTTAAAACGGCTTTTAAAACCAATTATGTATCGTTCTGAGTGGAATACTATTTTTTAGCATTTTGAAAATGTATTTGAGTCAAACAAAAACGCCAAGGGAGAAAACATGCAGCCCCCCCCCCCTTGTCAGACAAAATTAATTGCACCCTAGATTCAATTTGGGCAGTTTTATTTAAATGAAGCAAGATTTTCGAGATCCATACTAAACAACCAGCACAAAAAGGTCGAAGGCCGTTTTAATTTATGGAATAATTAGATAGAAGTTCCAGGAAAAATAGATCTTTGTGAAACTTAAAGAGTAGATAAGAAAACTTTGGCCATATTCCCAATTATGATGACATACATTCGCTTTGCCTCAACCATTTTTAGCTACTTTTTACCCTACCGTTCGTAAAACTGTCACTTGTGAATCTCCTATATTTTAGATCTCCTTGCCAACAAGCATAGCATTCATTCTTTATATGACCAACTGAAAAAGTGAAGAAAACCTCTATTCAGTTTTTAGTTAAGAAATGTCAGAATCTTGTAATTGCATTAGGCAAGATTGGTTTGTTGCTTTGCTCCTAAACTTCCAAATCCTACTTGAAAAATGAATCAAAAGTGACATTGTCATCTTGGAGTCAAAGGTCCTTGTAATTCCTTAAATTTCTGTATGGCTTTGCTGCACATTAACAAGAATTACACTTTTCTTTAATCAGCTCTAATATACTTCGCACATAAGTCTTGCATTTTTGACGTCATCGTGCCGGCTAATTTTTGCTGTGAATCACATTCTCCATAAGGTTTTGCACTTGAATATTAAAAACATCTTGAGCTGCCAATTTTGATCTCTTTCAACAACTAGCTTTTAAGAAAATTTCTTTAATCCTCTAAAGCAACATCTTATACAATGTAAGCAGAAGGCTAGTTATATTGAGATGTGGCTAAAAAATAGCACAAGAGGAAAGAGAAAAGGTGCTTTGATTGGCTTCTTGTAATCGCTAACCCCTCAGTTTAAGAGAGGCAACGAACAAGTCTACACGAGTCAAGATCTTTTATTTTGATATAGAAAATTGTATTGTACAGTACTCGAAATGCAATATGAAAACGTATATTTATACAGTAGTACATTGGGACTTTTCTCAGGGCCCTCTTTGCAGAATTTACTTTGGCTACACTTTACTAGCAGAGCTAGATCACTGGCGCTACCTTTTCGTCGCAGACCTGTTATTTGAAGTAGTTTTCCCGATAAACAACTGAAATTGATAAAATCTTTAAGTTTGTAAAGAAGCTGGGTAACTGTTGCTGCTGCCAAGATTTTGGAATTCTGTTTTTGTCTTTTCTAATTGACGTTCACCTTTGCTAATTGCGGGGAGTTTTGTTTGTAACCCAAGGTTATTAAAAGGCCTAAAGCTTTCGTTCCAGACTAGAGATAGACTAGGAATGTCCGTTTTCTGTTATTGAATGGAAATAACTAAGCTGATAAGGTATCTTTGTAACTTTATTTTTGTTGGATGTATCGGAAATTGCTAGTGTTGGCATTAAATTAAGGGGAAAATTACCCACTGTGTTTATTCAATGATCTTCGATAAAGAACTGGGCTCATGTAAATCTAAGCTGATTTGAAACTGATATAGTATGTTGACGCCTAGTGCTACCGACTGACGGCCTAGATTCTTAACATGCAGCGATTTTCAACTAGAACAATCTACTGCAAAGACCTTTTCTCTACAAGCAAGAAATTTTATTCGTGTACTTTTTTATCTGAAAGATTGTTTGTTACAATTCTTTATAAATCTTAGATTATGGCTTCTACTTCAATGCACAATGAAATGGTTACTTCCACAGAGGCCCAGATACGGGGTCTTATAGGATGGAGTCCCATATTTCCCACCTCGTGACGTTTGAGTGAAGAAGTCATTTGTTACAGTAAGAAAATTCCTGAAATTGGCTAGAACAAGTGTTAGCTATCTCACAATACTGAAAATCTCCTTAAAGTTGATAATGACAAGGAGACCAAAGTGCTATCTCGTTGGGTTCAGTTTTTTGTAACAAGAGGACCTCAACCTCCTTTTTTCCCAGTTACCATCCAGCTTTAAGTGGCTTTTTGGCGTTTTTGCTGAAAAAAATGATAAGGCTTGCTTTTAGGCTTTATATCATTTAATTTAGTTTTTGTTGGCATAGATTGTTAGCTTATTGAAAAATTCAATTTTTGCCAATCACTCTTTTTCATACTTTCTATTGCTTTCTACCGTGGAGGCGAATTTCTTAGCAAAGGCATGTATTTAAACCCAAAGTAATTAAATCAATGTTTCACAGTATTTATAATTTCTGTCAGTTATAGTATCATATTTGTCTTATTTCGATATCTTGATGACTATTTATGCCCTTGGAAACGAAAGATGGATGCAATCGTCAAAATCGTCTTGAAATTGATAGTTTATCGTGATTGAGGATATTTTTTTAAAAAAGCAAAAGTGCTAAATTTCAACCATTCAAGCAATGTGCCAATTGGCTAATTTAGTGGTTCCTTTCAGTACTTACCGTGATTCTATAAGTCAATGTATACTTTTGTATGGCTTTCTCATCTTTTAACCTTTCGCCAATTTACATCATAATTTTAATTAGATTTATTGCTTAGTAGTTGGAAAATTAGATGTGGCTCCGGGGATATTTTGATAGACAAATAAATAGAGTTATTGGTGGCCATGAAGTCTTAATAGATTTTGGAGGTTAGATTTCGTGAAATCGATAAGTTAGAGAAAGCCTGCTGATGTGCTGAAGAACCAAGGTTACTAATTAAGTTACAGGGACCAAGAATCGGTTCTGATTCTTTGCGTGTGGCTTCGTAGCTTAGGAAATACGTATAGGAACTTGCAGACCTCTTCTGATAAACTATTAGAAATTTTTGGTTTTGGTCATATTTTCTTATCAATGTTAAGAATCCTGACAACCAATTGATCAATGCTGGGAGTAATTGGATCATGTACCCTTGATAGCCTTTCACTCACATGTCAAAAGAGATTTGGCATCTTGCAGACTATAACTTTATCTTGCTAAAAAGATTTACAGTAAGATGACATCTCTTTAAACATGTTCTATCAGCTAAATGTTTGGTAAATGGAACATCAATGTCACATCTTTAGTTAAGGCCATCTTACTCATTTTATGAAACCCTTCTTGACGTGTTTGTGATTGACGCACTTACTTTATCTGCAAATAGGGCCTAAACACTTTATTTACTGGTTCTTGTAATAAAAGATTCCCTTATACACGTAATCTTTTGTGCAAGGGAATCTTTTGCGCCAGCCCTTTATTTTGATTTACGATATAGAATACTCTCGATAAATGGAACCCCGGAAAAGTGGTACTTTAGTTGAATGGGATAGGTATTCCCTGTCCCCAGATGCATAGTGCTAGGGGGGCTCAGGGGGCTGAGCCCCCCTTGTTAATGCTGATAGTTTGCAAATTTCTACTTTTGCTTTTGTTTTTTGCAACATTTTGTGCAAGGACCCCCTTTATTTTGATAGCACTACATCGGTGCCTTTCCTGTGGACTTCCTTATCATACCGGGACATTCGCTTTACTGGGATAGGCCCCTTGGGAGTCTAGCTTTACCGGAGTAAACTGTATATTAGTAGCTTGATTCATTAGATTAGAGATACAATAAAATGACGATTAAATGTATAATATCATTCAGAAAACTTCAATTTTTTCACGGAAAATCTTTCATTCTTTAATTTTTGCACAGGGTGCTTTTACAGTTCGTGTTTTTTATTAAAATATTAAGGATAAACTCGATGATCTGAAAAGGTGCATAACAGGTTACCATTGATGAATAATTTCCTTGAGAAAATCACCACGTGTTACCGAAATGAGTACTAAGCTACAAACAATTCAGCCATTTGTCACTGAAAACTTTCCCGTCATTCATACGAGTGTGCGTACTATAAAGATACTATCTTGAGTTATTATAAATAAACCTCAATATCCCTGATTCACTTTGAGGACATTGATATTAATCTGTTTATTTTTAAACACAATGTTTCGGCATGATTTCTTATCTAGCCCTCGATTATTGTTGCAATGATCAATAAAGGCTTTAGTTAGTGTAACCATTTCTTACGCTGCTTTCTCAAGCGAATTCACATCCATTCATTCCAATTTGCTGACAAACGTAAGAGGCAGAGAATGTGGAATTAGTGACGAAGAATACGTATGTGAGGGGCTGTCAGAAAGCCATTGAGCTCGGGCTTTCCTTTTTATCCGAAATAAGGCGTGTCGATGTATCGGGTTTTGCCTTGAAAACTGGGTGTTTCTTTAAAGTTCATGTGACACACCTTAAGATTGCTTGATGTAAAATACTCCCCCTGCTGTAGGCAATGTAAAATGGGAATTTAAGAACAAATAGCCAGATATAGTTTTCTCAATTACTGATTTGATTATTTATTTAGCAGCAGCCTGGTCAGTATGCTCGGAATTGAAGATATATTATATTGAAACTATTGCTATCGAGGCATGTTTCAACCAATGGGGGCTTATTTAAGGGTGGGGGCTGATTTCACACACAAAATGCTTTAGGGTAGGGGCCAATTTGAGGGGGGCCTATCTGAAGGTGGAGCTTATTCAAAGGCTCACGTTATATGGGAATCAAATAAGTTTCACTGTATGGCATGGGTATCATACTCATTTCAGGTTTGGCCATTGTTTTAGGGGGAAGTGGGGGAGAAGGGAGTTGATAGTGTATTTCAGAAAATATCAGAAATGATTTTGGCTATCTCTTGGAATTACCAAGTGGGCTGAGCCCCAAGGCCCTGCTTCGTCCCGAACCATCAACGCATACATTATAGCAAGTGTAGAGAAATAGGAAAGTTACGGTGGAAGGGAAACCTGTCGCATCAAGAAACGGTGGAAGGGAAACCTGTCGCAGCACTTCCATACTGGATTGCATGTGTCCTTGAGAGACACCATGCCAGCACGAAATAAGAACAGCTTTCAGAAAACGTTTATAAAATTTTCACTGTGGACAGGCGCCAAATAATTCTATGTACTTATGATGGCGTCTTTTTTGATGCATAAAAACTGCTTATACACTTGTATTAAACAAGAAACATAATAATAATAATTATCATCATCATCATCATCATCATCATCATCATCATCATCGTTATAAAACATATATTCGGTTGTGGACAGTTATGTAATCATTGACGAGAACAAGATTTCGAGGCAAATTTACAACATTTTTGGAATCTACCTTGTGACTGATCCTTTTTGGTTTCGAGAAGATAATCGGGGTTAAATGTTTGGCCAGAAAGGCTTTGAAACAGACGATTTCCTTTTTTTCGGTGCAAATAAAAAGGTTTGTTATTGTTCCAATTTTCTATTATTGTTCCAACATAAGGTTTTATGATCATTTGTTATTGACACAGGTTTGAACAAAAATCGGAACCGAGAATGGTTCCAATTCTTCCAAAAAAGCGTTTCTTGCACAAGGCAATTTAGGATTCAGTTCACTCGCACCGGAAGGAGTGCGAAAATCTTGCAAAATGTGTGGGTTTTTTCTGGGTTTGAAGCTTTGAAACCCGAGATGGTCTTGTGTCCTATTTATTGCCTTTCTCATATTTTTAAATACCTTTAAATATTCAAATAATTGCATTAAATTGCATAAATATGCTTTATCAGTAAGTTTTACTTCAGCTTGGCAAAACAATATATTATCTAAGTGAATGGGTTCGCAAAAGCAAAAATTTTTCAAATAATAATAATGTGACTCACTGAGAATGTATGTTGTTTTCATAATAGAATGTATGAAATTGGCCTAAATCTGCGATACAATCTCTGGAGACCTCGCAAACTTCGATTGTTTGGATTTTAATCTATTTTACTGCTTTCTTTTTCGTGACGAAGTGCCCGATTAACTGTTTTCTCGAATACAATTTGCGTCCGAAAAGTCGTTGTTCCCAATCTACTCCGCATCAAAGAATCTCAGCGCCGCGCAATGTCTGTTCGTTGATCCTCGTGTCTCCTATCCATTGACCTCTTTGACGTCATACCTAAATGGTATGGTCTCTGCACAAAACATTCGGACTTTACATTTGCGGCGACGATCAAGTGAGCATGGTTATTTGAAAACACGCTTATTATGTGTGTACACGAGTTCTAAGACGGATCACATCACAGAAAACGGAGGTTTTTGTTACAGACAGAGTTCAGAAGATCGCAGAAAAATTACAACTTGCAGTGTTTCGTAGTGAAAAGAGACGTGACAAGAGAAAGTTTATTTCGATATTTGTAGTAGCAGCTGGTTTGGTATAAAAGCTCCCAGCAATCAAAGAAAACAGAGCAATAACTGGTTTTTTCGGTAACGTGTTTCTTTTTAGAAAACATTTGCTGTGAAATGTTTTGTTTCATTTCTGAATGAAGTTATTTGGAAATCATCCGATACCTCCTTTACGGTTTGAGTATATATAATTGAAATGGTTTCCACCTTTCGTCAACCTGGCGATTGTTGCAAAATATTCAGAATCAACCGAAATTCTTTCTTCGATGCTTGCTTGATCTTTTTCGTTTTGCACCGTATTACTTGATACACTTTCCAATCGTTTTACTATACACCGTCTCGGACTCGTCTATACACCGGTTCCAAATACTTTCGGAATGTCAGACAAAGAATTAGATCTAAACTCATAAAGGATCTCACAAAGATAAAGATATTAAAAAAACATAAAAACCAGCACATAACAAGCTTAGATTTTACATGGCCTAGAGAGCTTTTTGTAGCATTGTGGTTATTATCAGGATTTTTTATGCCCGTTGGAATAGAAACTTGTCTTTTCTGCAAATACGATTGAGTCGATTCGTCTCCACGTTAAGTTTGAGATGAATTCAAAGGATACAGTCTTGGTCAGTCTGTTGTATAAACCGAGGGGCAAATCACTCGATTGAAATCTCGTGTATCTCTGGTGGAAGTCCGGTTGTTTTAACTTAGAAATTCCTAGAAATTCATTTGTTATTGTTGAAACCTCGTGTATTTTTTTTGCAAGAGTGAACTGCTTCTTGAAATGAACTGCCTATTTTTAGAGATTGATTGCAATGCAAAATAGCTGGAAAGCTGAAAAATGATTAGCAATATTGTCTTATATAAAAAAGAATATATACTTTGTTTGTGCAAGCATAATATGTGTATTCTCAACAGTGTACTCTACAGCACGTCTGTTTTTGTGTGATTTCTCTTTAGCTATTAAAACTTTAGCCTTAATCGCACTCAAACCTAAACCAAAGTCAAACCTGATCTGATCTAACAAAACCTGAGCCTGTTTCTTCAACGATAGTCCCTCGTTTTGTTCTTTGTACCTGTTACTTTTAGCCTGTTTGTTAATTGATTCCTCAACTTGATCTCTCTGCCACAGGCAAGGTACAAAGAGAGTGTGTGTGTGAGAGGTAACAGAGATAGAGTATCCAAGTTTTGAGGAATCAATTACAAACAGGACTAAAAGTAAAGCATGGGTACACAGAACAAAACAGAGGGACTATTGTTGCAAGAAACAGGCTCAGTGTTTCTTGTAGTTAGATAGATCAGGTTTGACTTTGGTTTAGGTTTGATGGCGATTAAGGCTAAAGTTTTAATGCTAAAGAGAATCAACATTACAAAACAAGACGTGGCTCGTAGAGTGCCACTGTTTGAGATACACATATTATGGCTTGCACAAACAAAGTATATATTCTTTTTTTATAAAAGACAGATTCATAATGCTAATCATTTTTCGAAGGAGGCTTTTCCAGCTATTATTGCCGCGAGATGCATCATCATCTCTATAATAATGGTCAGTTCATTCAAGAAGCAGTTCGACTGCTGTGCAAAAAAATTAACTGACGAGGGTTTCAACAATAACAAATGATTTCTAGGAATTTCTAAGTTAAAGACGAGAACCTTTTCCACCAGAGTATACCAATAAGATTTCAATCGAGTGATTTGCCACCTAGCGTTTATACACACAGATTCGACCAAGACTGTATCGCTTTGAATTTTCATCTCAAACTGTTAACGTGGAGACGAACCGACTCCACATGCGTATTTGAAGAAGAGACTAAGTTTCTAGTCCAACGGGCTCATAAAAAATCCTGATAATAAACAAATGCTACAAAAAGCTCTCTAGACCATGTATAGAATACTAAGCTGTTATGTTGCTGGTATTTTATGTTTTTTAATGATCTTTAATCTCTGTGAGATCCTTTAAATGAGTTTAGATCTATCTTTGTTCTGACATTGGCCGAAAGTATTTGAATCCAGAGCGGTGTATAGAGCGACGTCCTGAGACGGTGTATTAGATATAACGATTGGATAGTGTTATGCAAGTAATATTGGTGCAATATACGGAAAAAGATCAAGCAAGCATGAAGAAAGAATTTCGGGGTTTGATTCTGAATATTTTGCAACAATCGCAGGTTGATGAAAAGGTGGAAACATGTCATCATATAGTACTTCAAAACCCTGTAAAGGAAGTATCAGAAGGACTATGAATTTAAATAACTTCACTCAAAAATGAACAGCGTAGCACACTCTCTCACATGTATATGTTTTCTCTAAATCAAGAAAACACGTTTACGATGACAAACAGTTGATCGTGCTACTGTTTTTGCTTGAAATTGCTGTGATGGCTTCTAAACCAACCAGCTGATACTATAACTATCGATAACAAACTCTTCTCTTATCACCGTCTCTTTCCATACGAAACACTAGGCATAAGTGTGACATTATTTCTGGCGCTTCTGAACTCTGTCCTGTAAAAACCTCCGTTTTCTGTGAAGTGATTCCGTCCTTAGATCGTGTACAACACATAATAAGCGTGTTTTCCAAACTAACCATGCTCACCATTGATCGTCGCCGCAAAATGCTAAAGTCCGAAATGTTTTGTGCGAGACCATATCCATTCAGGGTATGGAACGTCAAAAGTCAATGGATAGGGACACGAGGATTCAACGTACAGCATTGCGGCGGGCTAAGAATTCTTTGATGCGGAGTAAGATTGGAACAAACGACTTTTCGGACGCAAATTGTATCGAGAAAACAGTTAATCGGGCACTTCGTCACGAAAAAGAATCAGCAGTAAAATATGATTAAAATCCAAACAATCGAAAGTTTTGCGAGGTTCCTCCAGAGATTGTATCGCAAGATTTAGGCCAATTTCATACATTCATTATGAAAACAACAATACATTCTCAGTGATCACTTATTATTAATTTGAAAAATTTTTCCTTTTGCGAACCCATTCATCTTAGGATAATATATTTGTTTTGCCAGGCTGAAATAAACTTACTTGATAAAGCATATTTTATGCAATTTATGCAATTAATTTTTGAACATATTAAAGGTATTTAAATAATAGAAAAGCATAAACAGGACACAGACTACATCTCGGGTTCTTTTGAAAGCTTCAAACCCAGAAAAACCCACACATTTTGCAAGAATTCGCACTTTCCGGCGGCGAGTGAACTGAATCCTAAAGGGTTGCCCTTGTGCAATGAAACGCTTTTTTGGCAAGAATTGGAACATTCTGTTCCGATTTTTTGTTCGAACCTGTGGTCAATAAACTGAAATGATCATAAAACCTTATGTTGGGAACAATAACAGAAAATTGGAACCAATACAAACCTTTTTATTTGCCCGAATAGCAGTAGGCGTTTGCGAAATCGCTGTTTCAAAGCCTTTTGGCCAAACTTTATAACCCCAGATTATCTTCTCGAAACCAAAAAGATAGTCACTAGGTGATTCAAAATGTTGTAAATTTGCCTCGAAAATCTTGTTCTTGTCAATGATACATAACTGTCCCACAGAATATATGGTTTTATTAACGATGATGATGATGATGATGAATATTTTATTATTATTAATTATTATTATTATTATTGATGTTTCTTGTTTGATCTACAATTGGTATAAGAAGTTTTTTATGCATCAAAAAAGACGCCATCATAAGTTACATAGAAATTATTTTGCGCCTGTCCCACAGTGAAAAATTTTATAAACGTTTTCTGAAAGCTTTCTTATTTCAGTGCTGGGCAATGGTGTCTCTCAAGGACACTTGTAATCCATAATGGAAGCTGCTGCGACAGGTTTCTTCCTCTTTTTTGATGGATGTCCTTTAAATTTTCCTATTTCTCTTATCACTTGCTATAATGTATGCGTTGATGGTTTTCGGGAGTAAAGCGGGCCTTGGGGCCAGCCCACTTGGTTTCCCAAGAAGATATGCCCAAAAATCATTTCTGATATTTTCTAAATACTATCTCCTCCTCCCCCACTACCCCCCAAAACAATGCCAGACCCTAAATGAGGTATGATACCTATGCCATACAGTGAAACTTATTTGATTCTCATATACGTGGCCTTTGAATAAGCTTCCCACCTTAGCATAGGCTCCCTGAAAATGGGGCCCCTACCCTAATAGTATTTTGTGTGTGGAAATCAGCCCCCACCTTAAATAAGCCACCGATTGGTTGAAACATGCCTTCGCGATAGCATAGTTCCAATATAATTATAATCTTCAATTCGAGCTGACCAGGCCGCTGCTAAATAAATATCAAATAAGTAATTGAGAAAACTATATTGGCTATTTGTTCTAATTCCCATCTTTAACATTGGCCTACAGCAGGGGGACGTAATTTTACAATCAGCAACCTTAAGGTGTGTCACAAGAACCTTTAAAGAAACACCGTTTTCAGGCAAAACCCGATATCATCGACACGCCTTATTTCGGATCAAAAAACGGGAAAGCCCGAGCTTAAATGTGCTTTCCTACAGCCCTTACATACGTATTCTTTCGTCACTAATTCCACATTCTCTGCTCTACGTTTGTCAGCAAATTGGAATGAATGGATGATGGAATTCGCTTGAGAAGAGGCGTAAGAAATGGTTACTAACTAAAGACTTTATTGATCAATGCAAAACAATAATCGAGGGCAGATAAGAAATCATGCCGAAACATTGTGTTTAATACAATAAAACGATTCATATCAATGTCCTCAAAGTGAATCAGGGATATTGAGGTTTATTTATAATAACTTCAAGATAGTAATCTTTTATAGTGCACACTCGGTCTGATATGAACGGGAAAGTTTTTAGGACAAATGGCTGATTGTTTGTGCTTAGGTACTCATTCTCGTAACCCGTGGGTGATTTTCTCAGGAAATTATTCATCAATGTAACCTGTTATGCCTTTTTCAGATCATCGAGTTTTATCCCTTAATATTTTATAAAAAACACGAACTGTAAAGCACCCTGGGTGCAAAATTAAAGAAATCGAAAGATTTTCCTGTGAAAAAATTCGAAGTTTTCTGAAATGATATTATACATTTAAGAATCGTCATTTTTATTGTATCTCTAATCTAATGAAATCAAGCTACTAATATACAGTTTCTTCCGGTAAACGCTAGACTCCCAGGGCTATCAGTTAAAGGAATGTCCCGCGTTAGATAAGGAATCACACAAGGAAAGGCGACCGATGTAGTGCCTATCAAAATAAAGGGGGTCCTTGGCACAAAATTGTTGCAAAAAAAAAGCAAAGTAGAAAATTTGAAACAATCAGCATTTAACAGGGGGCTCAGCCCCCCTGAGCCCCTAGCACTATGCATCTGGGGACAGGGAATACCTATCCCATTCAACTAAAGGTACCACTTTTCCGGGGTTCCATTTAATCGAGAGTATCCTATACAAAACGTGAAATCAAAATAAAGGGCTGGCGCAAAAGATTCCTTGACAAAAAGATTAACGGTGTATAAGGGAATCTTTATTACAAGAACAGTAAAATAAAGTGTTTTAAGGCCCTTTTTGCAGATAAACGTAAGTGCGTCAATCCAACACGTCAAGAAGGGTTTCAGTAAAAGAGTAAGATCGGTTAACTAAAGATGTGACAATTGTGTATCCATTTCCCAACATTAGCTGAATATCGAACATGTTTATAAGAGAATGTCATCTTACTGGTAATTCTTTTTCAGCAAAGATAAGTTATAGTCTGCAAGATGCCAATCTCTTTTTGACATGTGAGTGGAAAGGCTATCAAAGGGTACTGATCCAATTAACTCCAGCATTGAATCATTGGGTTGTCAGGATTCTTAACATTGATAAGAAAAATAACTGACCAAAAACAAAAAAAAAAATTTCTAATAGTTTATCAGAAAGAGGTCTGCAAGTTCCGTGGATAACCGTATTTTCCTAAGCTAAACGAAGCCAAGCAAAGAATAGAACCGATTCTTGGTCCTGTACTTAATTAGTAACCTTGGTTTTCAGCAATCAGCAGGATTTTCTCTAACTTATCGACTTCACGAAATCTTAACCTCCAAATCTATTAAGACTTCCATGGCACCAATATGAATTATTTATTTTGTCTATCAAAAATATCCCGGGCCACATTAATTTTCAACTACTAAGCAATAAATCTAATTAAAATTATGAATGGTAAATTGGCGAAAGGTTAGAAAGATCGAGAAAGCCATACAAAAGTATACATTGACTTATAGAATCACGGTAAAGTACTGAAGGAACCATAAATTGCCAATTGGCAACATTGCTTGAATGGTTGAAATTTAGCAGTCTGTTTGCTTTTTTAAAAAAAATATCCTCAATCACGATAAACTAATCAATTTCAAGACGATTTTGACGTTGCATCCATCTTTCCGTTTCCAAGGGCATAAATATCATAAGATACTCGAAATAAGACAATATGATACTATAACTGACAGAAATTATAAAATACTGTGAAACCATTGCATTTATTACTTTGGGTTAACTACATGCCTTTGCTAAGAAAATTTCGCCTCCACGGTAAGAAAGCAATAGAAAAGTATGAAAAAGACGTGATTGGCAAAAATGAATTTTTTCAATTTTAAGCCTAAACAATCTACTTATGCCAACAAAAACTAAATTAAAATGATATAAACCTAAAAGCAAGCCTTTATCATTTTTTTTCAGAAAAACGCCTAAAAAGCCACTTAAAGCCTGGATGGTAACTGGGAAAAAAGGAGGTTGAAGGTCCTCTTGTTACAAAAACACTGAACCCAACGAGATAGCACTTTGGTTCCTCCTTGTCATATCAACTTAAGGAGATTTTCAGTATCGTGAGATAGCTAACACTTGTTCTAGGCCAATTTCAGGAATTTTCTTACTGTAAACAAATTGACTTCTTCACTTCACAACGTCACGAGGTTGGGAACTATGGGACTCCAATCCTTATAGAGACCCTCGTATCTGGGCCTCTGTGGAAGTAACAATTCATTGTGCATTGAAGTAGAAAAGCCATAATCAAGATTTTAAAAGCATTGTAACAAACAATCTTTCAGAAAAATAAGTAACACGAATAAAATTTCTCGTTGTAGAGAAAAGGTCTTTGCAGTAGATTGTTCTACGTTGAAAATGCCTTGCATGTTAGAATCTAGCGCCGTCAGTCGGTAGCACTAGGCGTCAACAATGACTATATCAGTTTTCAAATCAGCTTAGAATTTACATGAGCCCAGTTCTTTTCGAAGATCATGAATAAACACAGTGGGTAATTTTCCCCCCCTTAATTTAATGCCAACACTAGCATTTCGATACATCCACACAAATAAAGTTTTCAAAAGATACCTCTTATCGCACTTAGTTTATTTCATCCATAACAGAAACGGACATTCCTAGTCCTATCTCTAGTCTGGAGAAAGCTTTAGGCCTTTTTATAACTTGGTTTACAACAAAACTCCCCGCTAATTACAAAGGTGAACGTCAAATTAGAAAAGACAAAAACAGAATTCAAATCCTTGGCAAGCAGCAAACAGTTAACCCCCAGCTTCTTTACAAACTTAAAGACATTTTTATCAATTTCAGTTGTTTATCGGGAAAACTCTTCAAATAACAAGGTCTGCGACGAAAAGGTAGCGCCAGTTGATCAGCTCTGCTAAGTAAGTGTAGCCAAAGTCAAATTTTCTGCAAAGAGGGCCCTGAGAAAAGTCCCAATGTGACTACTGTATAAATATAAACGGTTTTTATATTGGCATTTCGAGTACTGTAGCATACCAATTTTTCTATTATCAAATAAGATCCTTGACTCGTGTAGACTTGTTCGTTGCCCTCTAAACTGATGGGTTAAGCGATTAACCAAGAACAGCCAATCAAAGCACCTTTTTCTCTTTCCTTTGTGCTATTTTTTGAGCCACATCTCAATATAATAGCCTTCTGCTTAATTGTATAGAGAGTTGCTTTAGAAGGATTAAAGAAATTTTTCTTAAAAGCTAGTTGTTGAAAGAAGATTCAAAATTGGCATCAAGATGTTTTTAATATTCAAGGTGCAAACTTATGGCAGAATTGTGATTCACAGCAAAAATTAGCCGGCACGAGATGACGCTCCATAAAAATGCAAGACTTAATGTGCGAAGTATATTAGAGCTGATTAATAAGAAAGTGTAAACTTCTTGTTAATGTGCAGCAAAGCCATGCAGAAATTTAAGGACTTACAAGGTACCTTGATCCAAGATGACAATGTCCTTTTGATTCATTTTTCAAGTAGGATTTGGAAGTTTAAAGGAGCAAAGCAACAAACATTTTGCAATGCAATTACAAGATTTCTGACATTTCTTAACTAAAAACTGAATAGAGGTTTTTTTCACTTTTTCAGTTGTCATATCAAGAATGATGCTATGCTTGTTGGCAGGAGATTCTAAATAGGAGATTCACAAGTTGCCAGTTTAACCGAACGGTAGGGTAAAAAGTAGCTAAACAATGGTCTGAAAGGCAAAGCTGAATGTATGTCATCATATCTGGGAATATGGCCAAAAGTTTCCTTATCTACCTCTTTAAGTTTCAACAAAGATCTATTTTTTTCCTGGAACTTCTATTTAATATTCATAATTAAAAACCGGCCTTCGACCTTTTTGTGGCTGTGTTTAGTATTGGAATATCGATAATCTTGCTTCATTTAAATGTAAATTGAA
The DNA here is from genome assembly GCF_013076305.1 of Rhopilema esculentum. The sequence continues at coordinate 1,395,627 of NW_027018659.1, forward strand.
TCTAGGGTGCAATTAGTTTTTGTCCTACAAGGGGGGGGGCTGCATGTTTTCTCTCCCTTGGCGTTTTTGTTTTTGACTCAAAATACATTTTCACCAATGCTAAAAAATAGTATTTCCAACTCAGAACGATACATAATGGGCTTTTTAAAAGCCGTTTAAAAAAGTTATCTTGTTCCTTAACGAACCATTAATTCAGAGAAACATGTATTCAATAGGCAGGGCTTGGATTTCCTACCAATGACAGGCAGTGATTGCATAGTGGCACTCTTTTGGTCCATTTAGGCCTACTTAAATAACCGATTGACAAAAAGTCATACTTGTGATTGTTGGCA